>CATIWR010341619.1:0-19414 GCA_949677035.1 Omphalea diandra
TGGTTACAAGTGGTGAGATTTCTCTCAAATTCTGCAGTACAAATGAGCAAGTAGCTGACATACTGACCAAAGCACTTCCTCATGACAAACATGTTTACTTTAGATCCCAACTTGGTGTTTGTAATTTTGAATCAAGGAGGGATTGTTGAAGATTAATTCCAAATTACAGCTAAGTGACTTGACTTTATCTTTAATTAATGTCTTGTTTTTCTCCTATTTTTCAGGTCTAGTTGAGAGATTTGTTTGTGACTTAGTTAGTGGTTTAGTGGGTTGATAGTACTTTGTTTTTCTACATTTTCAGTTCTATGTATGCCTATATATAGGCTCTTTCTTTTCAATTCAACAATAAGAGACAAGTGAATCATTTTTCTCCCATATGTCTTCTTGCTTTCTTTGTTTTCTATTGCTGGTTTAATTTAATTGCTCCAACAGACAAGCCAATACCAGTACTGTACCATCTTCCTCGACGACAACATCGTGCAGTTTTGATATTGGAAATAAGTTGTGTAATTCATCTAGACACTGTACTCATTATGGTGCAACAGGACACACTCAAAGTTAATGATATGATCTGATTGGATATCCAGAATGGTGGGACCCTTCCAAAGCTTCTAAACGCAAGTCCAAAGCTGTAACAACAAATGCATCAGTAGCTAAATCATCTTCACCAGATGTTGATGCCTTACAAGTTTCTTCAGATCCACCAGGTAAAAATTTTGGTAACTCTTCTACTATTGAGGAAGATGCATGGATTATTGATTTTGGATCAACTGATCATATGTCTTTGGATACTAAATTTATGTCTAAACTAGAACCATCTGAACAATCTGTTGTGTCGATAGCTAATGATACGGAAGCTAAAGTTATTGGCAAAGGTTCATTTTCTCTGGATAAACTTAACTCAGACTCTATTCTTATAGTTCCAGCCCTTAATTTCAATTTGATTTTTGTCTCTAAATTGCTACATCCTTGAATTGTGTTGTAATTTTTTGGCCTGATTATTATGTTTTTAAGGACATCAAGACAAAGAAGACGATTGGTATGGTACTAGGAAAGGGGAGCTCTATTATCTTGATCTCACACCATCCAGCTTAAGTGCATTGGCTCAGTCAAAACACGTTATTATTTCAACATCTACTTCTGATATTTAGGTATGGCATAAAGTCTTGGACATGCTTCATTTGGATATTTAAAATATTTATTTCCCAAGTTATTTTCAAAGACATCTCCATCATTGTTTAAATGTGAAACTTATGAATTGGCAAAAGGCCATCAGATTCCTTTTCCAATAAGTTTGAATAGAAGTTCTTTGTTGTTTAAACTCATGCACTATGATCTTTGGGGTCCTCCAAAAGTTCCAACTTTGAATGGATCTTGGTGGTTTATTTCTTTTATTGATGATTATAGACGTATGACTTGGGTATGTCTGATGAAGACTAAGCAGGAGGTTTGCTTCTTATTCAAACAATTCTATTTGATGGTTACCACTCAATATAAAACCTCAATCCAAGTTCTTCAGACTGACAATGGAGGTGAATTTATTAATCTTGAACTGAAGCAATTCTTACACCTTCATGGCATCATCCATCAAACTATATGTCGTTATTCCTCTCAACAATGTTGCGGAAAGAAAAAACCTACATCTTTTAGAAATGGTTTGAGCTATGCTTTTTGAAGCTAACACGCCACTTCAGTATTGGGGAGAATCATTAACTACTGCATCTTATATGATAAACCGTGTTCCATCCCGTAACCTCGACTTCCATACCCCACTCGAAACTCTAAATCGCAGCTTGACTTCACCATCAATACCAAATCTACCTCCAAAAGTTTTTGTTTGCACTTCATTTGTCCACATACCCCACCATGCTCACCATGAACTCCAACCTCGTGTTCTTTGATGCATTTTTGTTGGTTATGGTCTACATCAGAAAGGTATAGGTGTTAGACCCCACCAACTCACTAAGTGTATGTTACTATGGATGTCCAATTCCATGAAAATCAAATGTATTTTCCTACTGTCATGACTGCAAGTCAGGGGAGAGAAGCATTGACTTACAATCCCTTAACCATCACACTGAACTGATGAGTGAAAGCCACACTTTACCTGAACCTGAAACCCTAGTCCAACCTGAACAACATGACTAAATGGACACAGCCACTGCTGAACCACCTGAATTTAAATCAGTGGAACCCGAACTAGAACTATGTCATTAAAATAAAAAAGCTGACGATGAACCAGATGTCCCATAACATCAATTGTTGCCTTTTCTTGATGTTCCTAGTCCACAAGATTAACCCTCACAAAACTGAATCTCAGGCAAATCTTGAACCTTCCCTTCGAATACTTCCTAACCGTACCACAGGGGAATTCCTAAAGTCAGCTATGAACCCGTTCTGAGTTCTATTCCTAAATACCCAATAAATAATTATGTATCGAATCATAGGTTATCAAAGACATATGAATCATTTTTAAATAAATTATCTACTGTACATATTCCTAATAGTATGCAAGAAGCCATAAAAGATTTAAGGTGGAAAAATGCAATGAATGAAGAGATAAAGTCCCATGCAACATGGGACGTAGTTGATTTACCTGATGGAAAAAAACCTGTTGCATGTCGATGGATCTTGACAGTCAAATACAAAGTAGATGGGGGCATTGAAAGATACAAAGCACAACTAGTCGCTAAAGGGTGCAGTCAAACCTATGGAATTGACTACGCAGAAACTTTTGCACTAGTTGCCAAAATAAATATCGTATGTATCCTCTTATCATTAGCTACAAATTTTGATTGGCCTCTACATCAATTTGATGTAAAGAATGCATTCCTGCATGGGGATCTTCAAGAGGATGTTTACATTGAACTACCTCCGGGATGTAAATTGCAGATTGAAGGAAGCAAACAAGTTTGCAGACCGCGAAAATCATTATATGGACTAATGCAGTCACCAAGAGCCTGGTTTTTTGCAGATTTACAAGTTCAATGAAGGCATTTGGGTACCAACAGAGTAGTTTTGATCATACTTTCTTCAAAAAGCACAAATAAGGGAAACTAACAGTGCTTATTATATATGTTGATGTTAAGATTGTGACAGGGAATGATGTGGATGAGAGGACAGCCTTGCAAACTTATCTTTCTCGAGAATTTGAGATGAAAGATCATGGGCCCTTAAAGTATTTTCTGGAAATTGAATTGTTACAGTCTAAACAAGGTGCATTTTTGTCACAACGGAAGTACGCTTTGGATTTACTAAAGGAGGTTGGCATGTTAGCTTGCAAACCCATTGATACACCTACTGCTGAAAATGTCAAGTTGGCTATTTTCCCAGACCAGATTCCTGCGAACAAAGAACAATATCAAAGGTTGGTAGGATGATTGACGTATCTTGCACATAATAGACCTGATCTGGCATACTTTTTGAGTGGTGTTAGTCAATATATGCATTCCCTAACTGATGAGCATATGAAGGCTATGCTACGTATCTTGTGATATTTAAAGTCATCTCCAAGTAAAGGGATTATGTTCACCAAAGGGGCTACTTTTTCTGTTGAAGGCTATACTGATGCAGATTGGGCTGGTTCTATTAATGATAGACATTCAACTGCAGGATACTTGACATTCGTTGGAGGGAACTTAGTTACATGGCGAAGCAAAAAACAAGGAGTTGTAGCTAGATCTAGTGCAGAAGCTGAGTACAGAGGTATGGCTAAATGAGTATGCGAGTTACCATGGATTAAAAATTTGTTGCAGGATCTCAAAATTCCACACATGCTTCCTATGAAGTTATATTGTGATAAGAAGGTTGTATGTGATATAGCTCATAATTGTGGTCAACATGATCGCACAAAGCTTGTGGAAATTGACAGACATTTTATTAAGAACAACTAGAAGCAAAGATAATTGAAGTTCCTCATGTTAGATCTTAAGATCAGTTCGCAAATATCCTAACTAAAGCTGTTTCAAGCAGATTCTTTCACCAAGCTTTAGACAAGTTGGGCATGCAAAACATCTACGCACCAACTTCAGCGGGAGTGTAAAAGATTGCGTGATCCTAATTTGTTGTGATTGTAAATATGTCTTGTAATTATTTCCTACTATTTTTTTTCCCTAGACTTTAGGAACAAATTGTAAAAAGTCTATAAAAGTTTGTGCACTTTAATATACGAGATAGGAAATACAGAAAATAATTCCAAAATCCTGCATTACTTTACTCTAAAGTAGCTCTTTGTATGCTTTAAACCCCTTTTTGATGGGTGAAAGAGGCATCAAACTTGTTTGTCTTAAACTTAGGTTGATATAATAAGGCACTATAGACTCCGAAGTTAAGGTGACGGGATCTTGCCCTTGCTGAGTGGAAAAGCCTATTTGCCCTTCGATATGGCTTTTTATGGGTCTCGTATCTTGGGTGAAATTTTGTCCATAAACATGTTAATGGGGATAAGCAAAGGGTTTATTTGCTGGTCTTCTTTGGATGTGGATAAGATCAATGAATTAGTGAGATACTCATTGCACCAATTGATTATAGTTCAATTTCAAGGACAATGGAAATGGTAGTGCTTAGGAATAGGGGTGATAAAAAACCGGACAGGATAAAAAAAAAACCGACCGAATCGATTTAATTCAATTCGGTTCAGTTTAATTTTTATTTTAAAAAATTTCATTTTTTGATTTTTTATATAAAAGATTGAATAAATTGAAATTATTAATAAATCGAACTAAATTTAAAATATATATAATTTAATTAAATCGAACCAAATTAGACTGGAATTTTATAGGTTTAATTCAATGGTTTGTATATATATAAAATTCGATTTAGTTGGTTTGGTTTATTCGATTTTTTCAAGAAATTCAGTCTGATTTGATTTGAAAAATAGAAATTTTGATTTATTTGATTTTAGTAAAAAACCGAATCTAACTGTTTGCACACCCCTGCTTAGGAAATATACGATGCTCTCAAGTCTAATGGAAGTAATGTATATAAGGTAAGGGTAGATCTTCTTCCGTAATAAGTGTGTTAATGCTATTTTTATTGAAAGTGTTAGGAGAATCTCATCTGTACATTTATTTGGGAGCAACCTTGGATTACATCTTTGCCCTCCTTCAGGCTACAATCTTCAAAACCTCAGGAATGTAGCATTATCAGCGCTTGTGATCTATTGAAAAATGGGGAATGGGATTGTACAGCATTGGCAAATGTTATACCTTCCAACGTATTGCAAGCTATCGTAGCCACTCCTATGGCTAATCCTTATTTGCAGGATAAATGATTATGATTTCCTAATAAATATGATCTGTTTTCAGTAAAATCTGCTTACTATATTCTTCAGAAAAGCCTTATCCCTGATAATGCCAGCCCAGGTCCTATTTTGGGTAGTAATCAATTATGAAAATTCATTTGGAGTATCTGCCTACCTGTCAAAATCAAGATATTTATATGGAAATTGCTGAGGAATGGTGTGCCATCGGGATATGTACTTCGAGATAGAGGAATTGATGTTCCTTCTCTTTGTCCTTTCTGTAGTGGAAGTATGGAGACACCAGTACATCTTTTTCAAGCTTGTCCGCAGACTCTCATAATTTGGTTTGTTAGTTCTTTAAACTCCAAAACAAATATAGACTCTTATATTAATATGATTGATTGGTGGCACACCTTGGTTAAAGCATGGAAAACCACATATGGACCAGAATTAGTTTTTTATTATGGAGCAAATGGTTGGCTAGAAATGAGGACATATTTAATGGCAAAAAACTTAATCCTGTCACAGTTGCTCATTTAGGGGACTCTTTCTCTCATGAATTTTTGCAGGTCAATGAGAAAAGATTGTGAAAAGGAATCATTTCCACAATGATGAGATGATTATTAATATTAATGCTAACAGGTGCTTTTTTGTTTATGTAGCTGTTGTTTTCGATATCTTGAAGAGGAGGTGTGCCATTGTTGTTATCCTATTTGACAAGAACAACGGACTTGTTGATGGTTTAAGATGCTTCAAGCATGCCCCTTCCAAGTTGAATGCAAATTAGTTAGTGATCAGTATGTTGTAAAGTTATTAACTTCTGATGTTCATGTATTACCTTGGGATATAGAAGGGGTTGTGCATCAAGCAAAGGGAAGACTATATCCGTTAAAACTCTGTAGATATTCTATTTGTTCCAAAGGCCTATAATCAGTTAGCTTATTGGTTAGAAAAGGCCCATTGGAAGGGTAGTTTGCTCTTTGCTTGGATTTCCAAGCCCCCTTTGGGTTTTGTAAAGCTCTTGAACTCTTGTTTCTCTCTTTTTAATGGAATTATTATTTGACCAAAAAAAAAAGAATTCAGTTGCTGGATTGTTGTTAGGAGGGTTGGGTCATATATGGCCTAGCTCAATTGCACTTGAGCCTGGTGCTTAGATACTTACCAGAGATTAAATAGTACTATGCGATATTATTATAGTAATAAATTTTAAATAGGCTTTATGTTTGTTTTTATCAAATAATTGGATAAATAATTAAATCATTAAAATTAGTATATTAGTAATAATTAATATTTATTATTATTTTATAAAATTTATTATGACCTTTTTAAGTAAATAAAATCATAAAAATTATAATTGTAATTAAATTAGTATAATAATAATACAATTATTTTGATAGAAAATAAGAACATTCAGAGTTTCACTTTCTTTTTGTTAGCTATTTTTTAAAAAAATTTTATTGTATTTTTTGTTAGCTATCTTTTTTTTAATTTTTTTATTGTGAAAAAATTAAATATTTATTATTGCTAAAGTCTTAAAGAGGACTAATATGAAAAAACTCATATATTATTAAATTTATTAAATTATATTTAAGAGGAGAACTTTCCATTGTTAAACTTTCTCAATTGTTTTACATAAAAAAAAAACTTCCTATATTATTTTGTTTTTAATTAATTAAGTAAACGAAATGTTTAATTTTAACTTACTTATCACATGATAAAATAAAATTTTATTATATTGTCACTAATAATAATAAAAAAATTTATGCTGTTGATAGAATTGCATCACAAATGATCAATACTCGTCCAAAATTGAGTTTGAAATCATAAAGAATTTTATTGATTTGAAAGACTACAATTAAGGAGAACTTTAATTATGTGATTAACTTGAGAGCTAAATTCTACAATTTTTCTAATTGTTGTTGTATTGATTGAATTTTTCTTTTATAAATGTATTATCCTTTTGTTCAATTAGTGCAAGTAATTTCAAATTTATTTAATATGTTCGAGGTTCTCTATGTATTTAGAGGTTTTTAGAGCATGTTTAATATTGTTATAATAAAGAGTTATATAACATTTTTAAGATTTGAGATATATTTAGCTGTTTATAAAAGTAATTTAATTATTTTTTTATAGTTTTTTTTTTTACAAAAGATTCCAATATGATATTTTCTCAAAATTAACTTTTGGTTTATAACATCCCTTTTTTGTTTTTTTTGTTTTTTTGAACAGGTGTTGAAAAAAATCTATTAATTAGTTAAAAAAAGCCTAATTACATTAAATACTCAAATCTTTTTGTATTTCAAATTTTAGTAAAATCTCTCAAAATAGACAATTTTATCTAAATATTTTTATATTTATTTTAATTTTACTCATAAAAAAATTAGAAAATAAAGGACATGGTTTACTTGCTAGCATGATTGCTAAATTCCTTATAATTTTTATAATAAATTATCATTTATTGAAATTAATAATAATGTCATAAAAAAATAGCATTGATATGGCTAGAAGATTCCCTCATGACCCATATAAATTTTTCGGATTCGGGTGGAGTCATTGGTGGCCGAATAAATTGACAGTACCAATTAAAACCCCAACAAAACCCAATGACAAACCCCAGTAGCAGGTTTCCATCAACAATGGCGACCGACGAAATCCTTTTGCTCGAGGCACCACCGGAACCCTCTCGCCCATGGTCCAACTCGTCCACCGCAGAAATCGTCGACGCGTTGCCCTACATTGACGATGACTACGGAGACCCCTCGGTCAAGGCGGAGGTCGATCTTCTCGTCGAGGAAGAGATGCGTAGAAGCCACAAGAAACCCGCCGATTTCTTGAAAGACTTGCCTCCTCTCCCAAGATTCAATTTCGAGGTCAGACCGCAATTTCTTTTATTTATTAATTTATTTTTTTATGTATCTGATTTTTAGGGTTTGAAATTGCAGAATTATCCAATGCTTGCTAAAGAATATGATCGTGTAAGAGCTGGAAAGCCTCCGGTTAGCCTTGATTTTTCACGTTATGCTCATTTGGATGTGCCGCCGCCCAATAAGATGAATGATGAAACTGCTTGGAAGCAATCACTTAATAAAGCGCAACGCTTGCTTCAACATCAAGTTATTAGGTGAATAATATTTGTGTTGCTAAGGAAATTTTGATGCAATTTTTTAATAGCTGTATCTGTAATTAAGAACTAGGAGTAGTTAAATCGATGTTTGTGCAATTTGTTGTGTGGTCATGTAGAGATGAAACATTTCAGATATAAAAGAGTTGCTAAATTACCATTACGCTAGTAGCTTGGTGCTCGACTACCTGCCTTGCATTGCAGAATTTTGAGGTTTGGTAATTCAATCTCTAGCAGTCTCATCCTCTGTAAACGTCTAATGTACCCAAAAATAAAAGAACTTGCCAAATTGGCACTTTTATAGTAAATACCATGATGCTTGATAGGCTATGCTGTAATTGTTGGTTGGTGGTGATCATTGTTATCATTATCTCATTTATGGTGGTGAACTTTATCTTGTTTTTCTCATTGCTATTAGTATTTACTGAGATGATGTCATCACTCATGGGTCCTTGAAATTTGGTTGCTCAATGCGTGAATTGGATGTGTTAATATTCATTAATTTTTTGTGAATTGATTGGGTCATTTGCAGGCTTGAAAATCTAGACCTTTTATCAAAATATGGTCCAAATGTTTGGGTAGAACACAACAAGCTGTTAGAAGCAACTTTATCCAGGTATGTGTGAGATAGTGTGTGAAGTATAAATTCTTCGAAAATAACTTACAAAGATTGGGCAACCAATCTATTCTTTCTTTGCTATTGCTTCTTTTAGTGATATGTGTGGTATTATTTTTTTGTTACAAATTGTTCTAGACTCTCGAAAGCTGTTATATGGTTGAAACTCATATTGTTCTAATGAGCATGTTCCACATTTTATTTAGGACAAGCATATAACTTTTATTAAAAAAAAAAAAAAAAACCTTCAACCATCCTTGTCTAGGCAATTTGGAATGGTAGGAATACGATATTGTAGTGCCTCAATAAATGTAATGGATTTCATCTTGGGTTGACTTTAGTCCTCTGGAAAAATGAGACACCTTTAATTAGGATTGGATCCTTGAAACATAACATGGACCCTTGGTACTTTTTTTTTTTTTTTCCTTCTAAAAGGGTTGATATGTTTTTATATCTAGAGTTTATCCAGAATAGCAAGCCTGAACTACATTTTCTGAATTTAGAATTCTCATCCTCCATTTTGTTTCAATGAAAATCACTAGGTTCAAAATGTTAATGGCTATTGAGATATCATGTTATTAAGTTTCATAAGTGGCTAGGCTAACCTTATATAATCCATCTACTTGAAGCATATTATTTAGATAGATCTGGCAGTCCTACACAAACTATTGACTCCCTACCATCAGCAATCTGGTAACATTCTAACTCATCATATCTGCATTTGCTTTCGACTCTGATAATCATAACACTAAATTGCACTAAATTATCCTAATTCATAGTTAGAGGAAAGAAAATCATATGTGTCAAATGAGCACACAAATAAAGGCATCAAATATTTGTACAAAATACTATGATCTCAAAAGAACTGCACTTCGTCAACATGCTTAACAAGATTAGTGCTGGGATTTCAGAGAGAGATTCTTTTTTTTTTTTTTTTTTTTTCTGTTTGGCTGGCATTTATATTCCCCATTGTGTAGTAAGTGTCCAAATAAGGATAATTAAGTTAATATAATCGTTTTCGTCAAGTAATGAGACAAATAAAAATAAATGTAATTGTAAACCTCTGGGATTGGTTATCTTGACTTGTTATTTATATAACATTGAGACATGAACACAATTTCCCATTGCAAAGATACTTTCTAGTGTTCCTAGCACTTGTTCGTCCACAATAATTATGTGGCCCCTGATCTCAGCAACTTAATGGAAAAAGACTGGCTTTGCGTGTAGCCATGACTTCCCTGTATGGGATAGCCACCCAAAGCTGCAGAAGATGATTGTGGTTAATTTATTTTATGCTTTTATTTTTGGAAGAGGGTGCTATGGCATTTTGAGCGACTTGTCATAGTTGGTTGAGTCAAGGTCAACTGCTCAGTGTCATTCATGTCTCTGAAGAAACCCAACAGAAAGTTTTGCCATTGCTACTTTATCTTGCTTTAGTTGTTTTTCAATCATATAGATGTTTCTTACCTTTTAGGGGATTTCTCCTCACTATTATCAACTTGTTTACTTTTGTGTTGTTTTGTAATTTTTGTTAAAGACTATATCATTTCCTTTTTCAGAATGCAGAAATTAGCTAGAGATCAAAATCAAAAAATTGAAGTCGTGAACCGCGAAAGGAAATATCATCAGGTTATGCAGTTTCTAGCTTTCCTTGTTATATTCTGTTTGAACACTTCACTGGTGGGCTCAATTATTTTCTTTGTTTGAATAACCAGCAAAATACTGCATCTGAGCTGAATGCTTTATCTGTGCAATGGAAGGAGCTTTGTCTGAAAAATATAGAAATCCAAGCTGCATGTATTAAATTAGAAATGCAGATTGAGGAATTGAAGAAAGAAGCTGCTGAAAGGTTATCTACCTTTTGTGTTTGGTTGATTGTCTCTTAAAAGCAGTTTGCTTGTTTAAATAACGGACTAAATTGAATCTGTTCAGAGGCTGGAATTTGGAAGCTAATATAGAGAATGGTTCTTTAATGCATGCACAAAAATGAGGTATGTTTTTATGCTATTATGGCATTTGATTGGAATCGATGCAATTTAATTTTAAGATTAAGACCTGTTAGATGCATAATGAAAATGTATATGAAGGAGATCAAGAGTAATTAAATTGGATGGCTCAAATACATATAAATCCTGAAACAGTGAGAAATTCTTGAAAGATTTTATATTCTTGATGGTAGTGTTGATGAGGCATTGATGCTGTGATATATATGTATTGAAACTATTCCTATTCTGCGGTGATTTGTGATTAACTTTATGATGGCCTTTGCTGACAATTTAAAATTGAAATTATCTCCTTTAAAGTATCTTTAGTTATTCATTCTGCTAACTTATTTATCTTGTTTGACATGGAAAAAAAGAAAAAATACTATGGTTTGTTATTTGAGGTCAGTATGTGGTGTTCATAAATAAGTATGGATTGTGAAAAGAGATTATGTTAGGCCAAAAAGGATGGTGGAAGCAGCAAAAGGAGGTGGTATAAGGAGCCCTTTTTTATTTTTTTAAATTTGATTTTTATAGTTCATTCCTTTGAGCTTTTTGCAAAAAATATTCTTTATACTTAGAGGTTCATGTAAGATTCAGTTTGTATAACCTATGGCATATCTTACCTGTTTTTCCAATGCAAAATATTCTTTCACAAAATACCAACTCACAAAACTTGATAAAATTAATTTAGGACTCTACTACTAAGCTCCATTTTCACTTATTATCAGCTTTGATGGCCCTTCTTTCTTTGGAGAAATAAAGGTAGAATAAGGAGGGGAGAAAGAATGATAATAAAAGAGTGGGTGGAACAAGAGAAGATTGGAGAGGGGGAGTAGAGAAAAATAGTAGGGACTATAAAATGAGAACAATCAGAAAAGAAATTGTTCCGTTGGTTTAGTTTTTGGATTCATTTGAATTGTGAATCATGTCATTCAACTTTGCATTGAATGCTTGAATTTTTGTTTCATATGAAATTCAAATCAAATCATTGGACACTTGAATTGAATTCTGTCTTTGGTGATCTAAATCATGAATTGCATGGTTTTAACTGTGATCTCTTAAAAAAAGACCAACTATAATGATGCCTCTTGAGCGAGGTAAGCACTATGTTATTTAATTAGTGTTAAAAATATGAAAGTTTTGCTAAGTTACCTTTTAGTTAATAGTATGAAAGCCATAACTTTTTAATGGGATGTTGGTGGTCTTTTGTGAATATCCACCATGATCATACTTATTTGTGGTGGTCAGTTATTGCTTGCATTTATATGACATTAATTGGAAGTTTAAATCCATGCGACAGTGTAGACTTTAAGCAAATTTGGTAAGAATTGTGGGAATTGGTTGGAGTTTAAGTCAGTATACTCAAATTTATGGAAAATTGATCAACATTCCAAATGGATGCACGCACATGTATATGGCCATTATCATTGTTGTTGTTTTGCAGGAAATCTCTATCCAGGAATCTCTATCTAGACATGCTGTTCTATACTATGAAAAGCATCTTTGAGACTTAATCATAGATCTCACTTTATAACATTTATTAACATTCATCCTGGATTTATAATTTAGCTATTTATTGCTATGCAGATTTGAGTGAATATAATCTATAGCCTAGGTGACAAGGTATTATGGACATGGTTTAATATTCTAGACCTTGCTTGACCATTGGTCTGCCCTCAATTGATCAATTACCAGTTGGACTCAATCTTGAAACAACCTTACCCCTTCTAAAATAAATCGAATTACTAGGCAAAAAGAAAAAAAAATTATGGGGGTGTGAAGACAGTATGAGGTCTGAGGAGCATCAACCTAGACTTCTTTCTTGTAAGATATTCGATTTTTGTTATTTGAAAATTGGTAATTGGTTTGCTTTGTAATTTATATTGCACATTTGAATATAATTCTTTCTTCTCTTTATCCTTCCTTCTTTTAATTGGTGTTGATCCTCCACTGTTTGTCGTGCCTCAGGCTCCATGAGTAGATTTGAAAGAATGGAATTTTATTTATGAAAAACAACAATACAAGGCTGGCATGCGAGCTGAAGGCACCTTGGTTTTATCATTGCTTGGATTTTGTTGGTTCATGCGCTTGAAACAGTTTCTATTTTTGTCCGGCATCAGTGATTATGATCAATTTCTCTTTAGCTGTAAGAATTTATGTTGTGCTTTGTAGATTCTTCCATTGTATCTTGGAATGAAGAGTGGTTAGATAAACTTGTACCGCACTTGGCAAAAAATAGAACTTTGGATTCAAATGAGACGTTACCTTTTATCATGTAAACTCTGCCACTGGCTGACTAGGAAATTGTAATGCAGGAAGATGAAACATAAAAAATATATGCATGAGAAGACAATGCAGGACCCTGACTTTGGACAGTAGGGATATGAATAGAGGCACTGCATAATTTCGGGGATGTGAAAGGGAGCTACGGTTCACCTCAATCCTAAACCATTGTAGTTTAGATGGGGTTAATTTTACTCAGTTGTCTCTCAACTAATAATTTATGCACATTAATATCCTTAAACGGAAAAAATGTATATAAAAATTTCTTAAATCAGGAAAAAAAAAATGTCGGTTATGGGGTTAAAATTGAATTTCTTCAAAGAAATATCTGCATATGGAAGATGGCAGCAATGGCTGTGAAGAGAGGAATGTGGATTTTGGGTGGAGGAGGGAGACACTGTTGAGGCAGCGGTGGAGTTAGAGAGTGTATAGGAATGATAGGTTGATTATAAAGGCTGAAAGAGAAAATAATTTAAGTTTATTTTAGTTAGAGCAAAAGTGGGTAATATTTTCCGGCTTATATTTCTAATTTAAGAATTTTGACATATATTTTTTTTCCATTTAAGGATATTAATGTGAATAAATAGTAAGTTGAGTGACAATGAGTGAAATTAACCCTAGTTTAGATAGAATTGTTTGTTTTGCCTGTCAAGTAAAGTCTTGTGATGCCAAATTCTTATGATAATTTTTACCATGTTATTTTTGGTTTACCTCTCTACACCACTCTTCCACTGTATTATAATATGGTTGTGCTGGTTTTTCTTTTTCCTTTTTTTTTTCATGATCTATGTTTTGAATCTTGCATTTGCATCTTAGTGTCAAGAGCACAATGGTGCGTTCGGTTCTTAATGCCATGCTAAGGGGCTGTTTGTATGCAATGTATTTTTGGTTTCTCTTTTTCTAAATTGAAAGAGTTTCTTGAAAAATGAATTTTAGAAACAAGCAAAAATTATTTTTATAGCTTTCACAGGTTTTAATAATCTCTTTTTATCTTTTCAAAAATAAATTCTAAAAAATTATATATTTGATAAAGTTTTTAATTTTCAAATGTTGACAGTAGAAATAGAAAATTAAAATTAAGGGATTTTTGTTTCAAAGTTATCCTTAAATGTTATAGATTTTACATGTATAATAAATAAATTACAATTTTAAAATTTATAAAACAAAATTTTCATTACAAATCTATATTTTTTTAATTTCATAAATTTTACTAGATTTATAAATTTTTAAGAACTCAACATAAATTGAGACCTAATATAAATAATGTAAGGAAATAGAAATAAGAGATGGTAAATGCGTTGAGTTAGGTTGTTTTTGGGTTATTTGAGTTTTAAACGAGTCCAACCATTTATTGAGTTTGCATATATAAATGATTTCGAGTCGAGTTTCGTGTTTACTCTTAAAAATAATATTTTGAGTCAAGTCGGGTTATTTATTATTCACTTTTTAAAATGTTCATTTGGATTTTTATTATTTATGTGATATTTTTTTATAATTTATTAAGAAAAAATAATTTTTTAAGAAAATAATTTTTTAAATTAAATAAATTTTACATAAATAGAATTATCTTAAAATTTTTATGTTTATTTAATTGCTTAAAAATTAAATATAATTTATTTTTTAAGTAAATGACTATATATATAATGAAAACAAATATTTAAATTAAGTTCACATAGAATTGAAAGTAAAAAAAATATATTTTTTAATTTTAAATATATTTTAAATATTTTAATAATTTAAGGAATTGACATTCGGAAAGGATTTCGAATTGGGATTTAGGTTTACTCATAAAGTTAATATTTTAGGTCAAATAATTTATTATTTACTTTTAAAAAATAGTTGTTAAAATGTCTATTTAGATTATTTATTATTTATGCAAAAATGTCTATTTGGATTATTTATTATTTATGCAAAAATTTTTTATAATTTATAAATAAAATTATTTTTTAAAAAAATATTTTTAATGAAATAGATTTTATAAAAAAATAAAATTTTATTAAAATTTTTTGCTTTCATTTAAATACTTAACAAATAAAATATAATTGAGTTTTTTATCAAATGACTATACATAATGAAAATGAATAATTGAATTAAATTCATATAGAATTGAAAATAAAGAAATAATTTATTTAAAATTTTAAGTATATTTAATAATTTAAATTAGGTCATTTGGATAGATCCCGAGTTCAAACAGAATTGAATATTTTTAATGACTTTGAAAATTTTAATCAATTAGAATATGATGAGTGGTAATCAGCTAGAATTGTGTAAAATTACAAATGAAATATAGTAATTAGAGTAAATTGCATAGTGCATAGTATTTTTAGTGATTTTAAAGAATTTAAAATATTATGAGAGAATAGTATTAATAGTTATGTGAAATTGCAAAAAAAAAATTATAATAGTTAGAATAAATTAAAGATAATTGAGTATTTTTAGTGATTCTAAGAATTCAGACAATTAGGAATAATGAGTAGCAATTAGATAGAATTATGTGAAATCAGAAAAAAAAAATATACTAATTAAAATAAATTAGAGATAATCAAATAGTGATTTTAAAGAATTTGGTCAATTAAGGCATCATGAGCGGAGGTAGATACTATTTAGTAGAAATTGAAAAACTACCCACACCAAATCAATTCAATTGAACTGAATTAAACTGAATTTATTTAAAATTAAATCAAAATAGATTAAATTTATATTAAATCAAACCAAAATAATTCAACTCTATTTAAAATTCATTATTTGTCATAAAACTATATAAAATATATTAAAAATTCATTATTTATATTAAAAATATTTTAAAATATATTATACAAATTATTATTTGTATTAAAAATATTTTAAAAAATATTTTAAAAAATTAATTTAAATTAAGTTGAACTATAATTAAAAGAAAATCAAATTGGTTTAATTCTATTTGATTTGTAAATTTACGCAGTTCAATTCAATTTATATTTTATCAAAATTTGGTTTTTCGATCTTTATCAATTCAGTTCAGTTTGAACCAAATCATGAGTAGTAATTGAATATAATTACACCAAATCGTGAAGAAATTTATAGTAATTAGAACCAATTGGATATGACCAAATATTTTTAGTGATTTAAAAAATTTATTCAATTGGAGTATTCTAAGTTATAATCAATAGAATTGTGTGAAATCACAAATGAACTTTTATTAATTGGAAGAAATCGAAAACGATTAGAATAAATCAATTACAATTATTAAAACTTATATCTGATCCTAGTCGATACCATAGGATTAAAAACACTACAAAAATATTTACTTATAGAAAAGTAAGCTTTTTTAGGATAATTTTTCACATAAATTAAGTAATATACTTTTCAATTCAAATTGAATAGTTTTTCAAATAAAACTTAAAGATTATTTTTAAATTTTTTATTGATAATAAAAGATCATCATATTAATTCACATGTCAATTAAGATTAAATTTCTCTTTAGATGATTTTTAAATATATTTTCTAAATTAGAGTGATATATTTAAAAATATTTAATAAAATATTTTGATTTTAATTTTTTGGGATATTTGGACTTATATTCACCTATATTTATATGAATTTTTTGCTATAAAATATAAAGTTACAGATCATTAGTAGTTGAGTCTCATTATTTCTAATATACTATTCAGTCTTTTTTTTAATATATTATCGTTACTTTTATTTTTAGAAATTAATATATGGTTTGCATACTATATTTGACTAGAATTATTATTTTTAAAAAATATAGATGAAATTAAGTTCACATAATAGGTGTCCAAATCTTGAAAATGCTTCCCAGAGATGATATCTATATCTATTTATATATATACTTTTTTTATGGAAGGTCTCTTGTCAAAGAAGATAATTTTTATCTAACTCTAAACTCATTTTTTGGTTTTTCAATTAGAAAATATTTTTTTTATTCTTAGTAAGTGAATATATTTTCTAAATGAAAAATAATTTTTCATATAAAATGATTTCTATAAAAGTAAAAAATCAAAAATCAAAATATTTTTTTCGTAAGTAAATAAAACTCATAAAAGCTAATTTATAAATAGATTCTAATAGAAAAAAAAAACTAATTAAATGTACTTATATTCTCAAACATAAGTTTACTTAGAGAATATGAGTGGTACTTTTAAAAGGTCTAATTTTTAATGAGACTAGTTTTAAGTACTATTTTTAAAATTAGACTGCTTAGTAAACCAGTCAGCTAACCAATTTTTTCTTCGATCAGTCTGATACAATTAGTTTACTAATAAATAAAATTTTAAAAATTATTAAAATAAATTAAAAATTAAAAATATTAAAATACATAAATATATTTATGATAATTAAAAATAAAAATTTAAAAATTGATTTGAAAACTAATCGAACCAATCAGTAGTTTATTTTTTAGTTTAATCACTCTAATCCGAGTTTAGTTTTTAAAACATTGATTTTTGTGTTTGGATGAGAATAAAAAAAGTTGGCATCATTCCTAAACACAGGGCTGCTAATTGTGAAAAAGTAGGGTTTAAAAAAGAAAATAAAAAAGGAGATTTTAATATTTAGAAAAAGGATTTATTATTCCAAATATAATAACTATTACTCATTTAGAAAGGAAAATTATAAAAAAAAAAGCAATTTAAATATTATTCTTATTAATTGAGGAGACTAAATATGTGTTATTGTTCAATTCTTAAAGATGACTAATATGAACTAAAACATTATGTTTCCTATATTGTTTTTTCTTTTTTATTACTTGAAAAAAATTAAACAATGATTTAATTATTTTACTTATCACATAACCAATTAAAATTATATTACATTACTATTTATCAAAAATATATTTCTAACATAATTTTTTGATAAATGATAAATATTCATTTAAAATTGAGGTTTAAACTAAAATTCATTATATATATCGATTTTAGTTTTACATTTTGTACATAATATGTTCACCATAACAATATTTCTATATAAAATATTATTGATTTCTAATAAATATTATTATATACATTGAAAATATCATATGAATATCTGTAAATATTTAATGAAAGTACGTAAAATCTAAATTTTTCATTAATACAAAATTATGGAAAAGTAATAATTCAACTAAGCTCTTAAAAAATTTTGCACCATTTTGCTCCGCCTTTGATCCCTAACTGGATGGGGACAGAGATAGTAAGTTTAAAAATAATTTTATTTTAAATAAGGTTAATAATTAAAATAAATAAAAATAATTTATGAATATGATTGAAATTAAAATGATAGTAAATATATTTTTACATAAAAATATTTTAAGATACTAGTCAATTTGCCAATTGGCCTGAATACAGATTTTGTGAAATTCGATTCATACTCTATCCATTATCATTCCTAATTCGTGTTATCAAGATATATAAATATATAATATGTATGAGGTTTAGAGTCTAGCTCTTGAGCTACTCAATAATATCATAAAGAAGAACACAATTAGATGCGAGCAAAAATTCGATCAAATCAATATAAACAGTTTGGTTTGATTTTTCAATATAAATCTATTCAATTCTATTTTAATTTTAAAAAATTTAGTTTTTTTATTTTGGCTCAATTTGTTATATAGAAACTGAATAAATCAAATTAATTTGAATTGAATCAATTTAAAATATATTTAATCTAATCAAAGTAAATCAAATTAAACTAAAATTGTATAAATTTGATTTGGTTCAGTTTATAAATATATAAGTTCAATATATTCTGTGTAATTTATTTGATTTCTTAAAATTGATTCAGTTTGATTTTAAAACATAAATTTGATTTATTTGCTTTCAGTAAAAAATTAAATTGATTGAATGTTCACCTTAAATATAGCTTCTATATCATTTCATTTTCTCGATCTTTTTTCAAAAGCTTAATATTTATAATGATTATTCTCTAATGGGTTTCTTTTTTATTGATTTTCTGTTCTTATCATCAAGAGTAGACTACTTAAATTAACAATCACTTTCGCATGAATCATCAAAAATAATAATCATCATTTATGAACTTTCTAAATATACTTTATTGTTGGACTAGGATATTTAATCCTAAGTTTAGAACCTCTTTTGATTTTGACAAAGGAGATTGATCATTACTAATATTTTTATTAAGTTTTGATTTTGCAGAAATATAAGTCTCTCAGTCAAGGTCCAATTGTCACAGTA
>CATIWR010341727.1:0-20470 GCA_949677035.1 Omphalea diandra
ATATATATCTATATATATATATATATATATATATATAAGATCTTATCTCTTAATTTCTTAAAATATTTTAATTTTTTAAGCAATTTTAAACTCGCTTACAATAAGCATAAACAAAGTAATCTCCATTATTTTTTTGTCAAATTTCTTAAGCTCTTACTATTCTTCTTTTATATAAAAATCAAAGGTAATTTTAATAAAAAAATTAATACAAAGACTTAAGAAATTAAAGTATAAAAATAATTTAATAAATATATTCAAACAGATTAAATAATTATCAACAATAAAAAAATTAAATTTGTTACTATTTATAATCTAGTTGTGTAGTATATATAATCTCTTACCTCTTAATTTCTTAAAATATTTTAATTTTTTAAGCAATTTTAAACTCGCTTATAATAAGCATAAACAAAATAATTTTCATTATTTTTCTGTCAAATTTCTTAAGCTCTTGCTATTCTTTTTTCATATAAAAATCAAAGGTAGTTTTAATAAAAAGTTAATGCAAAGACTTAAGAAATTAAAATATAAAAATAATTTAATAAATATATTCAAACAGATTAAATAATTATGAACAATAAAAAAATTAAGTTTGTTACTATTTATAATCTGGCTGCGGAGTGCATATCCATCAAAAAATAGTCAATCTACAAGAACACGCACTCAAAAAATTGAGAAATTAATTTGAGGCAAGAAAAAGGAAAGGAAGATTTACGTCTAGGAAAAGAAAAGCAAACAAAAAAGGAAATAGACGCTGAAAGAAAGGAAGTTGCCAGTTCAAGTTAGCTGTAAACTTTGATCCACCAAACCCAATCCTCGATAATTACTTAATAGGAAAAATTAACAAAAAAAAGAAAAACAGTCCAAGTCATAGAAAAATGAATTTAGTGGAGCTGTTGGCGATCTTCGGTCCGGGAATAGCAGGCGCCATCTTCGGCGCCGGATGGTGGTTCTGGATCGACGCAGTCGTTTGCAGCTCCGTCAAAGTTGCCTTCGTCCACTATCTCCCAGGTCTTATCTTATTTACGCATATATAGTTATATGTGTCGGTGTGTTTAAAATAATAATACAAATAAAAATAAATTGTAGGGTTTTGATGGTGCTTATTATTCATAGCAGGTATTTTTGCATCTATTGCAGCCCTAATGTTTAATTGCGTTCGGAAAGAGGATATTGATTACTCTCCGTATGAAGAAGGCGAGTGGAGGTCAGCAAGTTCAAGCTTTTTTTTTTTGTTTGGGGGGGGGGGGGGGGGGGGGGTGTTTAAATTATTTTATTTTTAATGGAATTGCGGTTATAATAGCTAATAACTGACACTGATAGCAGAAGATTCTTATATTTTTTGTTTTGTTATAGCACGTGCTTATTGGTGCAGACATCACATTGAATTAAGACCATAGGATCATTTATCCTGTTAGTGTTCAAAATTTTTATAAGATAAGCGAAATTATAAATATTCTAAAGATTGCCATGTCTGTATGAATCAACTTTATCATGTATGTAAGGGTTCACAGATCGAACCTTGAGTTTTTAAAGATTCTAGCTTTGTTGAGTTGAGATGGAGTGTGCAAGCATGGGTGCTGAGTTTCTTTTTGTTGATCAGTTGGAATATAAGGTTTTAGGTAACTTCATATCGAGTGGTTTCATCCAATCAACCTTTCGTCAGCAACTTCTTGTTGGGTAGGTCCATTCAAGACAGACTTGTATGTTTAATGTGTCTGTTGGTTTATTAGGTACTTGGAGCCTCATTTTCTTCCTTTTCTCATTATGTGTGAGGAAACATAGTGTTTGAGTGCTTGATCAAGCAACTGAATATTGCAAAAAATAAGGCTGGTGGGACAAAGAGAAATTGTAAAGTGATATATATTGCAATTATATGTAATTGGTGCACAACTACTATTAAGCAATACCGCGCCAGTGGATTTTGTAATGATGCATACATGCTGCACTTATGTTGATAGCCACTTATTTATTATCTGAAACTAAAGATCATAGTATTGGAAAAAGCTGGATTTGCACAGATGCATGCATGAGAGATGAAAAGTGGTAATACATATTAGATACATTTGTTACCAAACAAACTGCTGACTTGAAATGAAAAGGAACAGAGGACAAGAAAGAAAGCAGAATATCGTTTAGAGAATGCTTTGAAATGGTCTATAGAACTGTTAAAAGGTGGCTTCTATTATAAGGATATGAGTGGCAGAGTTGCAGAATCTTTTATAAATTGCTAAAGTTTTGCAGGTATCATAAAGATGAGAGTCAGTGACGTGTGATCTAGGATATGCATTGTAATAGGTTATTTATTGCATGTTTGAGTGCTTCCATGTCAGTATTTGCAGAATTGAAGTGATCCTTCATATCCCATTTTTTGTTTGAAGCAACCAAAAGATGGGTTTTCCTATTCGATTTGACATATCACGTTTCCTGTGTGTGTATAGCAGGGAGTTTTTTTAACTAAATTAGAGGAATTAATTATATGGTGTATCTGAAAAACAATAGAGGGGTTAAATTCTGGGAAGCTTGTTTGGTTTGATTTATGCTGCTCTACATTCTATGCATCTGAATAAACTAAGTTCATTTAGAGGCAAATGTCATTCCACAAAGTCACTCGGATGAATTGTCTCGTCTCATGGTCTGCTTTTAAGCTGTTTCCTACATTTTTTTTTACAATATAGTTGAATAGCGAGCACCTACATGCAATATCTGTAGCCAACTTTATTGTTAGACAATTAAAATTTCCTTTACTCTCCTGTTCTCCAAGTGGACAATGGAATACAAGTTTGAGTGACATTCTTTATTCCTGAATGAATCAGCTGAACTGCTGCTTCAGGGTTGTATAATGGTGCCCAAGACAATGAAAACATTTTAATTAACTCATAATTGCTTTATCAATTTTGGAGAACAATTATTTCAGTGTAAAACATGATTTTAACGTGTCACCTGCCAGAGTGTTATGACACTTGTGGTGGAGATAGTGGGGACATGTCGGTAATATCCCTGCTGTACTGCTCTTATTCTGTATTCAAGAGTTAAGACATGGAGTTTTTCCATGATACTGGTGCCTGTTAATATGGAAATGATGTTGAAAAGTAGGCAAATTTTACCTTGTCACTCCCCTGAAGCCGCCAATTGCTCTAACCCCAATAAGAATCTCCAGACCTGTCCCTCAAGGGGCGGGACAGGCAGGTGTTGGTTTTCTGGTGCAAATTACCTACAACAGAAAGGATGTAATGGATAAAGAATTTGAGTTTACCAAGCATGTTTTCTTAGGCAATTAGAACCAGCTATAGATTCTATTAGGCTTTTCTACTAACTATATGTCAATAAAATTTTAAAATTTTTCTGCACCTGGAGCCTGTCATACTGTTTGTGTTTATCCATGTTGAATAATATTATGGGTTGGTGACCATGCAATTGATTGCTATCTTTGGACACATGATTTGTTGTGCAGCATTCCGCCATTTCTATATTTCTCTAGCTGAATATCAATATTTGTCATTCTGCTTCCTGATTGTACAATTCCTTATGTATTTTTTAAAAAAAAAATTTGAAACTGCATAAATTGGTCCTTTTGGTCCTATATATAATACAAGCTACTCATGTGAGCACATCCTACCATATTAGACAAATTCTGGACTTCATATATTAAGTTCCCTTCTGTTCTCAAATCTAATTTGTTGTTCAATGAGAATTTTAGATTTAGAAAGCATATTTAGTGTTGGAAACTAGGTTTCACAGGATGATCCTCCTGTATCAGTAAAAAATTCCTTCAAAACAATTCACCTGGATTTCAAAAGTTGGCTAATTTCTGTTGCAATATGGGTCTACAGTCATGTTTCTAGCTTGGCTCAAAAATTTCTCTCCTATCTTATTGATATGATTCCTTGGCTAGTAGCGTTAGTACATATTTGTCTTCCAGGATTTAACTTCAAATGATAGCTTTACAATTCTTTGAAATGTAAAGATCTGTTCCTTCTGTTTTGTGAAGATCTTTTAATACATGTAGGCTCTAGTTTTCTTGGTTTGCTGAGTTAATTTGTCTTATATAGCACTGACACGAAAACTTTGATGACATTGCCTGATAAATATGTTTTTGCTAATTCTTTTATCCCAAGGAAATGAATCCAATGTTACTTGGTTATAGTTCTGTCATTTCTCTCTGTTTGTTTATGTGTGCATGTTTCTGAATAACTTCAATCTGTTTTACAAGAATTAGATGCTTACTTTTTTTTATACCTGCTCAAGGTGATGTTTGCTAATCCTTCTCTCAATCGCAACAGGTTGAAGCTTTGGCTTTTCTTTGCTTATGTGGTATCCTTTGTTTCTTTGGCGGCATCTGTGGGCTTACTGATACAAGATTCAATTGTCAAAACTGGGCCTTCAATGTGGACGGGAACTGCAGGTGTTTTGCAGTGTGTGTTTGTGTTGATCAGGTAAATCATTGTCATGATTTGTTCTTCTTTTTTCTGTTGTATATCTTCTAACATAATTGATTCTTTATTGATTTTCAAGTTAGGATATTACTGCGTTTGTTTAGTCTATTGTCAGAAAAACATGTGTTCTGAAAACATCTAATGAATTCTGTTTCTCAGCTATTCCGTTTGCATGTTAGATCATCTTTGGATAGTCTAGTTAAAGGTTCTTCATTCCTTCTGTATTTCTTATTCTGCTCTTATTTTTTTTCGGATAACTGCACTTGAGCCTTAGAGAGTGTACCTATGCACTCACACATAATGTCGATATTAACTCCGCTCTTTTGGCCTAATGCTCTAAATGATTATGCAGTTGTAGTCAAAATATTTACAATTGTATCCCAATTCTGAATCTCAGTATCAATTGTAGCCAAACTTGAGATCAAATGAAAATAAAGTGTGCCACATCTGATTTGGCATCTGATTTGGAAATAAAAATTGAATTTTTAATGATTCATAAATCCAACCAGGAATTCCACTGTAGCTAACCTACTTAACTAACCTTAGTTAACGTATATACACACGCACAAGTGCGCGCATGCGCACACACACACGTAAAAACCCTAACCTAACTTATCCACTTGATATAATTTTATCACCCAAAATCAACAAGAAGAAGAAGAAAAAGAACTACCGCCACAATCCTATGACCCCTATCCCCTAAAATCCTAAGCCTAGAAATCTCAGACTCAGAATGCCCTAATCCACAAGACCTATATGATGATGATCCAAACCAAGACAACTCAGTTGATGTCACCCCTGTTTCTCTCTCAATCTCCCCTGCATCTCCTCCACCTATACCACCACCACTTTTCACCATCCTCTGCTGTGGTGATGGCCTTGTTACTGGAGGAGGGACAAAGCAGAAGAAGCAAAATGCTCTTCAGGGAAAAAAATCTAAAAAAGGCTCAAAATTTTAGTTGGAAACTTGAAGTCCAATCCTTTTGTTCCAATCAAAACCTTCAATTTTGCTGCTCATGAAGGTCTGCTTTGGCAAAGCCTGGCTACTTGAGTTCATATTCTAGCAATCAAGATACTCGATTTTAGAGGCAAAGTAGAGCCAAAGCTTTCTCTCCATTCAAAGTCGCATAAAGATGAACTCTCTGCATATTTTATTTCCAGGGAAGGGGGCGGAGGGCATGCTGGGTTTTTTTTTTTTGGGGCGGGGGAGTGGTTTATGTCTATTTTGTTATTGAGAAAACAAAGAAAAATGATAGAAAATTGGATTAGGAGAAACATGGGAAAATTGAAACTCATTTGTCTGGATGTGAGAAAGGGCTGTTGAAATAGATGAGTTTGAATGTGGTGATGGTGGTGGATTTTGTGAAATAGATGTTTATATATATATATATATATATTGGGATTTATTGTATATTTGATTGTTGAGAAAACTAAAGCAAATGAAAAAATAATAATAATAATGAAGAAGAGAAGAAGATTAATTTTAATTAATTAGAGTTTAATTTTGTTGAGTAAACTAAGGTTGGTTTAGTGTTAGTGGAATTCCTAGGTGGATCTTTGGCTTATTAAAAAATTAATTTTTATTGCTTAGTCAGATGCCACAGGATGTGACACACTCCTCTGTTTTGTTACAATTGCAAAGTTCAAATACTTTGGTTACAATTGCAAAGTTCAAATATTTTGGTTACAATTGCAAATTCACATAAAGTTTTGGATTTTTAGGTTATAAGACCTTTTTTTCTTCTTTGGCATACTTCTATCCTTCTGTTTTGCCATTCCAACAAAAATTTGTTTCATACAGCGGGCTGATTTATTGGACCTCGCACTCAGAATAAGTTGGGCTGAAGTGGTTCATTTGCCTTCTGGAGCTAGATATTGCATGTAATTATATACTTATTCAATGGGATGGTGTAGTCGCCCTGAGCCTTTGTTTATGCTGCCATACAATGTTGAGCATCAGGAGTAAACCCACACACCTCTTCTGTAATTCGCGACTGTTTTCTTACATCTTGTTCATAACAAAGTTCAATTCAGCAGCTTGGTCATTCTGGGTGGTTTATGTGTCATTATGTTTTGTTTGAGGCCAAAAACTATGGAACCAATTGTCAATATATTTGGGCTGGGAAAGGTAATATTTTTCCGTTCTAGCTGCTTTTTAGAGTCCAAGACTGTTATTTATGTCCTATTTTTCTTTTTTGCTTTAGAGTTCATGTTATCGTTGTTAGTTCAAGTTCTTGTGACTATTTATCCTCCTCTCATCCTAAGTTGCAAAATATCACTTAATTGAGTTTCAACTTTTGATTCAACGTGGTAAGAGTGCGGAATAAAAATTTTCCATCTTTTTGGAGTGGATGTTAGTTGGTGCAGTTCAGAACATATTTTCAAGTAACTCTAAAACAAATGAGGGCCTAGCTCTTTGGATCTTATTCTCGAGACTTTGCGGAGGTTCACTTTGTTCAGTGAGAAGTCCCTTTTGAGAAATTTATCTTATGCTTAGCGGTTGTGAATTTTTCTTTTGTTAAAGGCAAGAATGGGATGCTGCAATAAAAATGATAACTTGTACTATATATGCTTGCATTCCCTAACTCTGGATATGGTGGCTCCATCTCTGATTTCTTAGTCCTTTCTGTACTTTGTGATTATCGACGTGAAAAGTCAACAATATTTGTATGTATATTAGTATTGGTGTGTAGACAACTTCATTTCTACGTATATCTTGATTTCTTAGATTTCGAGTTCAAATGTTAACATTCCCTCTCGAATAATAAGGAAAAAGCTGTAAATATTGAAATGAGATGGGACGAGCTGAATTCGGCATTTTGTATGCCGATTTCTGAAAACAAATTCAGAAAATGGTAAACGTTAAACGTAAAAATTGAAATCAGTGAAGAGCCACTACTTCCATGCCGTAAATCATGGGTATTAAAGTCTCACACCAAAGAAAAAGATGTGAAAGTAAAATTTCCATCAAATACCTCCCCAAAGGACTCACCATGCCATTAGGGGGTTAAATTTGTAGCCTTCCACCTCCAAGAGAAACCATGGGCCTCTGTTAGGAGAGATGTAGGAATAGGAAACATCGCTTTGAGCCAGGACGCAGCCAAGTCCACCATAAGGGATTGATTTGCATCTAAGGCCCACTTCCAGGCTTACATAGGTCCACCATAGACAACGATTGGATCGAAAAAGGAATCCATGTGCAGAGAAGGCCCACTATCATGTTCCACAGTGAACAACAATAAACCAAGTCTAGGCACCAAAATTCCAGCAGCCTAACGAGAATGATGTGATATAAGCTGGCTATTGGCCACAGGGATTCATGTAGCTAAGATAATTATCCCCTCTGCTGGCTACTATATTACCTGGAATATTTTAAGGGTGTATTTGGTTAGTGAATTCTAATAGAAAAATGATTTAAGAATATTTAATTTCCACATTTGATTTGCATGAAAATATTATATTTTTGTGAAAATTAAATTCTTAAAATGATGGGCCTCATATTTACTTTTCTATATATATTGAAAAGTATTTCCTCATCTCAAAGTATAATTATAAGAAAGTTTAAAATTAAATACAAAATTATATTTATAATTAACGTAATATTTGGACAAGTTTAACCTTATATATTACTATATATCAAACTATAAAATATATCATTTTAGTCATAAAAATTATAGTATATAATCCAAGTTAATTAACTATAGTTCAAGACAAAAAAAAAATTCCATATATTGATTTTCTTGAATCTTTTTTATTGTAAATTATATATTTCAAAAAAATAATATGTTATATTTTTTTAGTATTTTTAACATGGTAATTCATATTATTTTGATTATTATGTTACACTTTAGAATATGTATTTATTCCTTTTTTATAGATTAATTAAATAAAACATATCTAAAATAAGGGTATTATAATAATTTAACTTACTTTCGTTTTACTTTTTTATATTTGAATTGAACATATTATTATAAATTTTAAAAAATAATTTATTTGCAACCAAACATGATAATATCGTATTTTAAAATTATTTTCTCAAAAATTGATTTTCTTAGAATATGATTTCAAATATAATGTTGAATTTTGATAACTAAACACACTCTTAAGCTAAACTATAATTTTTCTCTAGAATTTTATCCTAATACACTATTTCATCCCTTATTTTATAAAGATTTTAACATTTTTATTTTTTGACATTGTTAGTTTAAAACGTCCTTTCATTCATTTTGTTGTTAAATTTATATGAAATGACTATAATATCATCACTTTTTATTTTAGATTTTCCAATTCATCAACTCCTCACATTAACATTTTCAACATATAATAAAGAAAATAATCCTCTCTTGATGCAGATTATTAATATTCTTTGTCATGCATAAGACTACTTCATTATTAATATGTAGGCCCTCCCGTAATGACAAGAATATTGTTTAGAAATGGACGCAAATTTAAAAAGGTTAGTAATAATTATGAGATCAAAGAAAGATTCCAAGTTTGATTCCCAACAAATGTGAATATAAAGTTATCAAGTTAATTTGAATATTTTATTATTCAAATTGATACAATTTAATTTAAATATTTTACGATTCATTCTGATTTGATCCAATATAATTACTTAATTCAATTTAAAAATCTCTAAATTTCATTCTCACCTATAAACAAACCCTAAATAATGAAATAGAGAACCATAGAAATAATTATATCTCTGTAAAAATTAAATGCTCCAAATAATTCCTATTAATGTTAAGATTCCATTTGTTCTATTTTATATTTTTTTAATACTTAATGTGCTTTAAAGAATTAATTAACAGAAATTATTTTTCTGATTAAATAGAAAATTAAAATAACTTCCTTTTTTGAAAAAATAAAAAAGTATTTTCTCAAATTTTATAAAATCATGTGAGTAAAATATAAATTATATAAACATATTCTATGCCATACATATTAACAGTAGTCATTCTTGATTTCAAATGTTTATAAGTAAAACTTATACAAATTTTTATTTTTAATATATATTTTTATCATATTAAATAATAAATGAAATAAATATAAAATATTTATAATCTAAATTCTATTATAATTTAATAAATAAAAAATAATATTTTTAATATATTCTAAATATTTAAAAAATTATCTTTCTCAGAAAATAAATAGCGCCTAAAATTGTAAGCTAGCATGCTCATCAGAATCTCCACAGTTTGTTCAGTGACCTAGTGTATGCTGCTTTTTAATTCTTTCACATTTAAAATAGAGAGATCATTTAGAAGATTAAAATGAAAACCACTACTGGAAATAATACAGCATTTCTTCTTTCTTTCTTTCTTTCAATTTTTTTTTTCACTTATTCACGTGTGGTCTCTGCCTATAATATCATCAAAAATTGCTATTTTAAAATAGATCAATCCAGAAACACTTGTATCAGAATGAACTAAACTAAAATGAAACTTTTGATTTCCTTTCTTTCCGTAAAATTGACAAAAACACCAGAAGCCTTTTTTTTCTTAGTAGAATCAAACCCTCTTGAAAAGAAAAGAAAGAGAAAAGAACCAAAATACCCCCCAAAAGATGCAATTTCCCCAGCACCATCCTTTGCAGACAAAATAGTGCCTATCCTACCCTCCCCCAAACAAACCTTGACATCTTAGAAAATTCCCCACTTAATGGGAAGGTAGGATTGAGGCACCTATGGCTTATTGCACTATTTGCAAAATGCAGAGTTCCAACCAAAAATCCACCCTTCCTTCCATATGCAACTCATCAGCTTTCTTCAAAAGAAAAAAAAAAAAGGAAAAAAAAAAAAGAAACTAACCATCTGCCATCCAAAATTGGAATTTCTTTGATCTAATATTCAAGGGAACAGCATCAAGCTTCTGATCCAGAGTCAGAAGAGCTCAGTTCATTGGAAACTCCACCCAGACCAGTTGCATGGGATTCAAGCAGCTTTTGCTGCATGCCTCGGCAGAGTTTCAAAGACGGCTTCAATTTCTTGCACTGCAAAAGATGAATTAAAAAAAAGAGTAAGTAACAACCCTGGTAGTACTACCGCTTGAACATAGTAATCTAAAACTTGGCTAAAAACAACTCAAAAACAGGCAGCAAACTAGACAGGTTAGAGATTTAGAGATCATATCATTAGTGAGAACTGAGCAATGACAAATTCAATATTATTTACCTCCTGATAGAAAGCATTAATCTCCTCTTCTGTAAGGCCCTCATCCTCTCCAGAATTTTCTTCCCACCCAAGAGAACGAAGGAATGCAGCCTCTTCCTCTGAAAATCTCTGAACTTCTTCACAAGTACCACCATTGCTAGTCAATTCAGCACCATTCTTAATAGACTGAGGACTTGTAGGAGCACTAGCTACTTCCTTACTCACTTCACAAGATTTCTCACCAGTAGGAGATGAAACAGCAGAGGCTGAATCTGGAAGTGCTGCAGAAGAGTTTGTTGAGGTTTTCTTTTTCAGGAGGTTAAAAAAATCATTGCGGCTCTGGGTCTGAGACAAAGGTCTCTTTTCCACATTGAACGCTGAAATCAAATTCAAGTTATTGGACTTGCGCTCCCCAGAAGAAAGTTTAGGGTTGTTTGTGCTCCGTGATGGTGCAGATGCAATGGAAGGAGAAGCAAGGTGGCTATTTGCCACTCTGGTGGCATTATTTGTCGGGCTAGCAATGTCTTTTTGAGAGGGAGATACACCATTTTCCCATCCTGGTTTGAGAACAAATAGCTTCCCATGATTTGTCTTTGCTGCATCGAGCTTGACATGTCCCCCAAGAAGAGATTGATTGGTGGAGTGCAATGAAGTGGCTTGCTGCTGCATACTCTTGGCAGCTATATTCATCTCACCAGATCTGATTACAGTTTTCGGCTTTGATTTGTCTAATGTATTGAGAACCTGAAAAAGGAAAATTAGCAAATAATTATCCCATCAAGAGAACATAATCATACAAAATATGCTCTCAGCACTATTCAGACTTGATATTCAAACAAAATAATTAAAATTATCTCATTCATTGACATTTGGAATGGGGATTGAGGTAAATCAAAATCGTAAACATAAATGGCAAAACAGTAAAGAAACAGAAGCCAGAGATTGCAACTGAAGAATGGACATAATCCAGCAAGGATTACAGTAGCAAAATAATTAACTTCCAGATGATAGTTCCACTGCACTACCAAATTTTTCTTTACAATCGAACTGCACAAGGGCATTTTCTTGCTGATGAAAATTTTTACCTTCCGCCTCAAGAATGGGAGTCCATTCATTTACATTATAGGTAGACAACTTTTTGCAAGAAGTTTGCTTCTCATGAAATAGATCAACTATCAGCTCCAATCATAATGTACTACAGAAATACTTAATGAACATTATAACAGAGAGACCCATGGCATCAAGGGCAATTACCTTATTTCAAGGTTATTTAAAAATTATGAGAAACAGTGTGCAGAACACATTTAAAACAAACAAATTTTCCATATCATTCTGCACTCCAAATGGATTCATAAGTCCTTCACCTTAACATCAATCAAGACTCCACAAAGATGTCTAATGAACAGCAAAAGCTAGAGCCTAGCAAATGAAGCTTATTGATATATCCCATCATTTGGATAACATTGTACGGTGATTTTATTGAATAAAAAAAAAAGACTGAGCTTGTTAAAGAAAACGCAATGATCTCACAGCAATTTTAAGGGCCCATTAGCTAGAATCCTTGGATCTCTTAAGAACACAAGTTTTAAGGATAAATTATCCTGCTTAAGAACACAAGTTTTAAGGGTAAACCATCCTGCTTGACTTCTGTTCCTAACCTCCTACTTATTCATAAATATTGAGCACTAAGAAAAACTGCAACCAATAACTTCCCACCATTAACTTCCTACCATCTAGGTAGCTAGCTATGATTAAATACATTTGAAAATAAAACAAATATTATATTAATAATGTGCAAACATCATAGGCCTGTTGGCAACAGTTGATTGTCTCAACAAATATAACACATGATAGAGTTAACTATCTTCAAATTCTGAATCTTCTTTTTCAGTCCCCTCATTCCAACTAGACAACAGATTATCTTGGCATACCACCAAAAGACACTATCAACCAGTAACCACAGCTCCAACAAATTTAATTTCATGAGCAAGGATTAGCTTGTAATTACATATTCCAAAATAGAGAGATTAGGAACAGAAAGACACTCAAGTGAGTTAAATAAAATGTAGCAAGCCTGTCATTCATTTGGACTAAAAAAAACAAAATCAACATATGTTATAGAAGGACGGGTGCAGAAATCAAAAACTGGATAAGGTCTTTATCAATAACTGACTTAAGTCAAAGGCTAAAAGGTATAGCATAAGGCATAACTTAAAGGGGGAAAAAACAGCTCCTGGACTTCCAGTCAGGGTCGAGGGTTACCATCTAGCTCAACATACATGTCGCTAGACTGTCAAATTCAAATTCATAGAGGAAAATCAACTTAAAAAAAGGATATTGAAATGTGTCTCCACATTGTAAAAACAGAATTTCAATCGCACACCATACACCTATATGGAAACACCTATATATAGAGATGCACACACACACACACACAGAGACACAGGAAGAAAGCAAGAGTAAGGAAGAAGAGAAAGTCCAACAGATCAACATGTATCTTTAATGCTACTGAAAAAAGAGTGAAAGAGCAACACATGTTTTGCACTAATCTAAAGAAACAGATATCTATAACCATGCTAAAACACTCAACATATTCGGTTCACTACACTAGCAACCTCATAAAATTTTAAGCAGCAATGTAATGATGGTGATGACAGGAAGAACATAGATGGTAAATCATTCAAAACCATAATATAGAATACTAAGATTTTGAATCTTTTCTTGAGAAAACAATAGATCAGAAGTTAGAATACTTTTTCAAGTTGCCGAAACTCTTGTATCTATAACATCTTAGTAAAAATGAAAAGAGATTAAAGGGACGACAATTAAATTTAGCTACTAAAAAATGCCGCTAATCATCTGACCAATCTTGGATACATGTTTTCTACAGAGCCATTTGCCACATAAAAATGTACAAGGTGATGATCCTAAATGTTTAAAGCTCTTTGTGAACACGCTGATTTCGGGGGATTTGCCCACTCATACATTAACTTACTCGCTAATATTCAAAATATCAATCTATCATACAAGCGCCAATAAATGCACAAACACTGACTAAATAGTTCAGTTGCATCACATACAACAACTTAAGGGATCTTTGAGAAAATAGAAGCAACAAAGATTTCAAAACATGTAGGCATATCATAGATTAGGATGGGCACAGATAAGTCTGATTCATCTCAAGGCAAAGCAACATAATAAACTTCATATTCATAGATTAGGAGGGGTACAGTAATATTAACAATTTATGTAACAGCCAGCTCGGTATGCTGAATTAGAATCATTCAGAAAAATTATTACAAGGAACAGTAGCAACCAATTCGTTATCCACACTAAAACTGGAACAATATCTAAACTCAACAAGGTATTTCAACAATTAAAAAGTAAGAGTGTAAAACAAACTCTCGCAAATAATACAGGCAGTATTCTTACCGAACTCTTTGGCATTGAAGGTGTCACGGGGATTAATTGCCTTGATTGTTTAATTGCCAACTCCTCAAGCCTTTGTGTTTGGACAGACAACTGCAGGTTGATTATAACTTCTAATTAGACAACCAAAGCAATAAATATTATACACTGATAGGAAGGCAAAGTTTACCTGCTCAGTTACCTGTGGAACAGTACGGCTTTTGGCCGGAGCCTGAGTCAGTGCTTCAGCCATATTGAGACCAGCCATTGCACTAGGAGTCCCAGATGCTGAAGCAGCAACAGTTTGTACGGCAGATAAACCAGTGCTACTGCTTCCAATTGGAGTGGGCACCTCTGCCAGAGCGGACATCCACCCCTCCCCACCAATCAAAGCAGAACTACAAACAGGCAGGCTTTGAACAGCTGTGCTTGGACCAGGAGATGAAACCCTTCCTATATCAGGCACTCCTTGCCTCTCTTCACTACCAAGTGAGGGGAAATCCTTTTCAAACACTGCCTTCTGAATGCTGCCACCAACAGCCCCTGAAACCGAACCATTCCCATTAGCATGATTGCTGCTGCTCCCATTTTTTGAGTCCATCATGAATCTTCGAGGCAATACATCACCCTGTTTCCTTGAAACCACAGAATGGGAACGTCGCAAAGTGTCCTTTTCACTCCTACTCGATAATAAGCTTCCCAAAGGATCAGAAACATCACGGTCCCAATGGTCCCCAAAGTTCAACCTCTCCTTGTCCCTATCTCGATCCTTATCGCGGTGACTTCTACTAAAACTACTGTATGCGTGCTTCGCAGATCCATTACTAGAACTTCTCCGGGAATTAGAGGATGATGATCGGTCAAGAAAAGCCGACCGAGGGGAATCAAAATCACCAATGCTCTTAGCATTTCTGTTTTTAGTGTGATGTGCTGACGATGAAACATCTATTTGACAATAATAAAAACAATTATCATCTATGAATGATGCAAAAACAATAACTAAACCATTGAACATGCTCAAAAACAAGCAAGCATATCTAAAGAGCAGCAAAAGGTATTGAAAACTCACCTGAATGAGAAGAAGATGATGCAAAGTGGTGGGCTGAACTGCCACCCCCTGAAAAACTTCCAGAACTTCTCAACCATTCTGGAACTAATGCGGGTTCACTTCTTTCCATAAGAAGCAGCACTGAACATCATCAGATTCAATAAGAAAAAAATTACTCTCTCACCTTCTTCACACCCTCTCCTAACAGAATTATAATCCTTCTATACAAAACTACTACCTTCTACCCCTGATCCTATCCTTCTGTCCACTAAAAAAAAAAAAAAAAAAAGAGTCAGCAATTGCAAAAGAAACTACCACCCAATAGAGTCCCCTATGTGTTTGGCAAATTGGTTCCTCTACATAATACAAAATAAGCCTTCAATACGAAAAATTGGTTCCAAATAAGTAGATTGAGCAGTTAGTACAAGCCCATTAACACAAGAACAACCGTAATGGCAACACCAATCAAAAGCCCCTCTTCTTCTCAGTTTCAATGATACCTCTACGCCTCCATCTTCAATTAAAGATGGATTCGCAGATATAACAAAAATAAACACGCTCACCAGACCCTCATCTCCACCGGAAAATCCACCATACCACCAAAATAGCACCGAGGGTAAAAAAAATAAAAATAAAAATTCAGCAACAATAAAACCACACCCACGATTCTATAGCAGTAAAAATTGAAGGAAAACCCTAAGAATCGATTAAAATCAGAGAGTGAGCACCACCCCGCCTAGGTATTATAACAAAAATAATAATGCGCGCAAAATAGAAACCCTAGTTATACACACATATCCGTCTATTATGTTCTAGGGTTTGAAGAGAAAGAGGAATAGATTTTCAATTTCTAATTATTAGATAACGAGAAAGAAGGAAACAGCCAAAGCGAAAAGGCAGATAAGTAACCCTAGCGCGGTATGATTAAGAGGAGGGTGTGTCTGTTTTGGTTCAGCACCAAAAACGTAACCGTTTGGATAACCGCTATCGAAGTGTCAAATTCTTTTTTTTTTTTTTTTAAATCCCAAACAATGCGTTTCGCTTACAGCAGAGAAACACAGAGATGAAGAGAGGGGGAAACACGCACGGAGTTGCAGGATTGTATTGTGATGGAGAAAGAGAAAGAAAGAAGGAAAGAGCGAGCGAGCGAGAGAGATTATATAATGGTTGTAATGTTGCGGATTTTTCTCGCGAAAGAGACAGAAAAGAGAGAAAATTAGGGTTTTGGTTTTGTTGGTTTTGAGAGAAGAGTAATTTCTGTTAGTTTTGGATACTGAGAATGAAAGGTATGAAGAACGAACAACAACCTCCTCCTTTCTTTTCCTCTTCTATATTTTTTTTTAATTTAATTTTTTCTGAAGTACAATTTTCTTTTTTTCCTCTTGTTATTAGTGTTTATTTATTGGGTATCTGACGGGCGTTATTTATTCCCCTTCGTCTATTTAGTTGGACTTTCTTGAGAATTTTTTGTATTATTATTATTTTGTGTTTGTTTTCTCCTCAGCAGTACTAAAAAAAATAATTATTTTGTGTTTTTTTACTTTTTTTTTTTGAAAGAAAAGTGTTTGTTTTGTGTTTGGTGAACCTTTTTGAAGACTATTTTTTCCGTTTATAGAAATTTGTCATAAGATTAAAAAACCTCCAATAATAAAGAAGCAAAAGACTATTTCAGTCCTATGGTTACATGACTAAGAAAATGGAAAAATGAAGGGGTTAAATAAGTTGATCCTTAAGTTTTATCTTAATATATTATTTAGTCCCTCATTTTTAAAAATTAAAATATCTCTGAGTCTGTATTTTATAACATATAAATGGACATTTTTTTAAGGGTTTTTGCATTAGTCAAACCTAAAAAAGTAAAAAATGACTAAATATTTTATTTGAAATCCAAAAAAAAACTCTAATGGAGGTATTGGAGGGGATAAATTCTTCAAAATGAGAATTCCAACTCCTAATTGGCTCTTTTATTATTCTATAATAGAAAACTCATGATTATAAGAAGAAGCCATGGTCATAAAAAGAGGGGAACAATGGAGCAAACATGAAACGACGAAAGAAATGAATCTACTTCAACCTCCAAAGCTTTGTTTTTTTAGATAGTTTGAGTAGGAGAAGGCATCCTCGATATCGCTAGAGTTTATTCATCGACAGCTTTTTGCATATCTCGGTCCATATCAAGATCTCCACTTACATTTTTACAAATTCTTGCTCGTCTCAATTATAAGCCAAGATGTTGATTTATTAAATGAACCCAAATATTCTTTTTTATCTCGTTGATGAATTGGAATAATCAATGAAGGTTTGATATGAATTTATACAAAAACTACTATAAGGTTGTTGATTGTTGAGTTCACGGAGGTTTGACATGAGTTTATGAATGATCCAAAAAATGCAGTTGGTTTAATTGATTTTAATTATTTTAGAATTACTAAAATTTGAAATGATTTTTATGTTTTAAGGGTTTGAATTTTTTGAAACTCATATTTTGATTTGTGAAGAATAAATACCTAAAAGAGATGTACAAAAAACACATACATTGAAAGCTAACAATGTTGGAGAGCAAATAGAAGAATCATCTCCACTAGAGATAAAATATTATATGAACAATTTGTGTAATAGGTGGGTAGATCTACATGTAATTCAATTTGGTATGTTTTGGTGGTGAAGTGATACATGAAAATTATGACCGCAACATATAGAGTTGTGATATTTGTGAAGTTTCTTTGTATAATTTATATTATTTAATGCTCTAATGATAAGTGAAAAGTTTATAATGATTGTTACAGTTTTGGTTATTGAAAATTGTCCTTATCTATATTCGTAATTTATTTGATTGGAGTGAGTTTGATGTTTTTTTTTTTTATCAACAATGTTCAATCTGATTTTGTGAGTGAGTGTTGAATGATGAAATTTTTTGAGTTTGTAGATTTTTTTGATAAAAGAAGAATATGGTAAAAATTAAAATTTTAATGCACGATTAAGGATATAATGGATATTTTATATGATTTTAATGAAAAATTTAACATAATGGTAGACTTGTTTAACCTAATTAAATTATAAGGATACTTTAGTATAATTTTTAAAATAGACTAAATAGTATAATATAAAAACTTAAGGGATCAACATTTTTGAACCAAAATAAAGGAAAAAACTTTATTTTAAAAAATCTACAAAATATATATATATATATATATATATATATATATATATATATATATATATATATAAGAGAAAAGGAAAATAAATAGCAATCACATTTGCAAAAGACTAAATCTACTAAAGGAGTAAACTTTTTTTTTTTCCTTCAAAAATAAAAGAGTGGAAAATTTTGTTGAAAAATCAATTAGTTTCAAGTCTAAAAAATAATTCCTTTTAATCTAAGAAAAATTAATACTTCAGTCTCATATAATTTTTAGATGATAATTCACTTATATAATTTTTAGATGACAATTCACTTTCACATAATTATTAACATGAAATATTGATTGGTGGATTTTAATTTAAAATTTTTCAAATTGAAATCAAATTAAAATGATAAAAAACCATAGATCTAATTATTCAAAAAATTTAATTGGTTGATCACTCAATTAACTAAATTTATATAAAATATATAAATATTATATTTTTATAAATAAGATATTTTTTATTAGACAAATATATAATATTATAATATATAAAATAGTATATTGTTTAAGTTATATATATATATATATATATATATAGAGAGAGAGAGAGAGAGAGAGAGAGAGAGAATTGTTTTGATTAATTATCGATAAAAATAAAAAAATTATTAAAATTAAAATCAAAATCACTAAAGTGATTAATCAAGTTTTTTATTTAATTTCATTTAATTTCAAATCGATTTTGGTATATATATATTTTTCTCACTCCAACCATTAATTTCTCTAAGTAAGTGACTTATAAGAAATTAAAAACTCTCTAGTTTTTCTATATAGTATTATTTAATTAAATTTTAAAATTTTGAGTAACAATAGAAAAATTACCTACAAAATAACTACATATAGTGATTTAAAAATGAATAAAGCTTATTTTGGCCCTTTAATTATTTTTACATATTTAATTAAGCCTAAAATGAGCTTTACAATCTTTTAAATTAAACGTTATAAAAAAAATCGTTTAAGGTATTTTGACTACTTGTAAAGTGTATCACACTTAACATCTAGGAACATGCAGTTGAAATATCTAAATAAAAAGACATAACTTAAAACACTAAACTCATCTTCTTTTTTTTAGCAACCATCACCATTGGGGTGAGCAAACAAACGGTTTGATCAGTTCGATTTTTTATTAAATTTTAATAAATCAATTTTTTATATTTATAATTGAATCGAACCGCAAATTTTAAAAAAATCGAATTAACCAAACTGATTAAACTGAAATTTATGTGTTTATAAATCAAACCAAATCGATTTTATAAAAACTCGGTTCAGTTTGGTTTGTTTCAATTAAATTACATGTATTTTAAATTTAGTTCGATTCAAATTGGTTTGATTTATTTATTACTTCGGTTAATTTGGTTTTTTCGATTTTCTATTTAAAAAACCAAAAACTGATTTTTTAAAATTATAACCGAACAAACCGATTTTATTGAAAAATCAAATTGAACCAGCTCGATTCAATCAATTTTTTCAATTCAGTCCGGTTTTTACTCACCATCATCACTATAAGCATTGGAGGCTAAAGTATATGGGACAACATATTGATAAAAGTTGGTTTAATTTAGGTCAAACTATCAAATATATCCTTAAATTTGTTCTTTAGTGACAATAAATGATAAAATGATTTTTTTCCTCAAATTTACTACTAAATTTATATTTTTTCATCAAATTTACCCCTGAACAGTACTTTTGCACATCATTGTACTTTTATTTAACCTGTTTCTCCTTCTATATAAAACAGTTGAATGAACGGACAAAATTATTACTCTATAAAGATATCGTTACGTTAAAGTGAAATTGTATTTTTTAGATTTGAGAACTTAAAGATTTTGAGATTTAGAGAAAACTGTGTTTTTGTCAAAGTATATCTAAATCTGATTATCTTAAATGTAACATCCCTATCCACATTTTTTGGCATTACCACATGAACATATTCATTGCATAAATGATATGAAATCTCATATGAACATATGCATTGGATAAATGATCATTTAATCATGCGATTGGTAGAAACATGATAATGACATTTGCACTATTATAATTGGGATACTTGAAAATATATGTAATGTTTATATAGTTGCATGGTCAATTGTCTTATGTTGTGTGCATATTATAGCATCATACATAATGGTGTTATAGAGCTTAATTAAGAGTATAAGGAGCATTTAAGGATTGAGAGATGGATAAAGGTGCTTAAGGAGTGAAGAAGAGGGACTAAAAGAGGAAAAGTGAACTTCCAACCAATAGAAAT
>CATIWR010341782.1:0-51793 GCA_949677035.1 Omphalea diandra
TTTTTTGAGAGCGCGCGCCCCCCTACATATAAAAACACCGACAGAGAGACCCACACTCAAAAACCAAAATATATATATATATATATATATATATATATATATATATATATATATATATATATATATATATATATATATATATCCTTAAAATACAATTGAGGAATAAAATCATATTAAGGAAGAAAATCACATTAAGCAACAATTAAGATAATATATCCATATTAAGGAACAAAATCATATCCTAATAAACTCGTTTAATGTGAAATTCAATCCCTTAAATTCAAAAACAGAAAATGAAGTTTCTTGCTTGGCTCATATTTCTCATTGTAGTCCTCTCCTTCATGCCTATTGGTCTGCAAGGAGCTGATCTTGTAAAAGAAACTTGCCAAAATACAAACAATGTATAATAAGTCCAATGATCACATTTTGAAGAGCTATCTTCAGGTGTACTTAGATAGATATGGCCAATCTGTGGATAAATATTTCCTAAAGTAATAAAATAATTAGGGACGAATGATTATGCTGGAGCAAGAAGCTCTGTAAGTGTTGCCCATGATGCTACAGTCACTTGCAAGGATGCATTTTTGAAAGAGACATCTAACAAGAATGTTCATGTCATTTAACTTTGCAGCATACTTCTTGTGATGCTAAATAAACATGGTTAATTCTTTGTGTTCCTTATCATACTTCTTGTGATGATAAATAACCTTGGTTAATTCTTTGTGCATTAACTATATATGCAATAATATAAGATAGGCAATCAAAGCAATGCTCTTATGAGATTCTTGTAACTAGATTTTTTTTCGTCATTTATATATATAGAGCTAGATCAATCATAAATAATTTTGAATAAAATTAATTAATTAAACTCTGCACATGTCCATGCACTCATATAGTGTTTCATATGATAACATTATAAATCAACTAATCAACTTTATTGAATATGACACAACAATTACAATGCATCAAAATCAGGCAACTATTTGAATTCCAAGTAGTCAGACAATTAATCAATCCTAAGTTATTTCTTTAATAATTAATGCTCTGTTTATTCAGCACTAAGCAAGGTAATCTCATTCTTTTTGAATAGGGTAGTATACAAATATAGATATACAGTGGAAAAATTTATATAGAGAAATAAAAAAGGATGTAGTTTGGAATTTATCCCATAGCATACTTTTGAGTTTAGCTCCTAGTAGTCTACTTGTACCTGACTTTGTAAGTTTTGCACATATGAGATATTTCAGGACCAATGGATCATTAGGGTTTGGGTCTGTCAAGTGAATATATAGAGAGTAAAATCACTAGAAGGAAAAGAACAAGAAGAACAAAATCCAACCAAGACAAATCATGATTGAAGAAAACGTACTAGCATGCACACGAACACCAATTCAAGCTATAATCAACATGAACCATAATATTTCATCAACGAAACAAGCTAAAATCAAACATAACCAGCCAGAAAAAGAAGAATAAGAAGAATAAAAGGAGAAGAATGTGAAACCACAAACAAGTAGCAATAAAGCAGAGAATTGTGTACTCTTCTTTCTATTTCTCTTGGTTAAGCAACTACTATAGAGATGACGACAACAACAACGATGACTATGGAGGGCAACAACAACAACGATGACTATGGAGAGATGACGACAACAACAACAATGACAAAGTGGCAGCAGTGGCTATCAACAAAAAAGAGTTAAGATAATGAATAAAAGAAAAAAAAGAAGTATCATGATTAGAGTTAAAAGTTTTAATTTCAATCATGGGTATTTTAGTTATATAATGTATTTTATTAAAAACACATGGAATTAGATTTTGAATACTAACAAAATTTAAACAATCAAAATCCTACAATATTAAAATAGTGGATTCCTATTTCTTAAATATTTGAATAAAATTTACTCTAAAAGCATATTTGATCTAAAATAAGTTGCCAAACTTAAAAGTAGAATAAAAATTCTAAGTCTATTTCAATCCAAGTGAACTAAACATGATGTAAGGGATAAATATGATATGTGACAACAGTTTTTTAATCCAATAATTCATTAAAAACATTATTTTAGAATAAATAATTATTATATAATGGTGAATTATTAATTATGATATTATAATATAATAATATAAACGACATTATAGTCTTTGACATATTTGACACTTTATTTATTAATTCAAATATTTATTATTTTTATATTTGATGGATCAAATTTTATATTAATTTTAATTATTTTCTATAATTATATATTAAAATTGGAGAATAATATACAATTTGACAAAGTCCAAAAAAAATAAATATTGAATACACAATTAAAAAAATGAATAAAATTATAAAATTTGATAAAGTCAAATAAAAAATAGATATTCTATCATGTTTTGCCAAAAATTTATATTAATAAAATAAAGATTGCCACACATAGTAAGGCATGACATAGAGGTGGGGCTCATGCCATGTATCATTATCCATTGTCTGTTCATACTTTAAATGAATTTTATATATTTATAAGTGCAGTGTTTATTATTTTTGTGGTTGCCTCATATTATTACTTTATAACAATGTTAGCGAAGATGATCGCCCTGGCATATTAAGGATCCGTGATATCTAACGTAGGTAAGTTTTCTCAAATGTGTATATAATGTTGAAATTAATGTCAAGGATCTATTAATTAATTAAATAAAGAAAAATTTTAATTTCAATTAGACCTTTAGAAAATTTGTTTCTAGCAATATAAGTTATAAAAAATTAAAAATTGTTTAAGCCAACTTTAAGATTAACTAAATGAATTTTAAGTATTGATTTAATCTAATTTGAATGTACCAAATGTTCACTTAATAAATTTACTAAGTTCTTTTAAGAATCAACAAAGAAAATTAAATCTTGCAAAATCAAAATTATATTGATTAAAGTTATCTTTTTTTACATTTTTTATGGCCTATTTATAGGCATTAGAATGTTTCACTAATTAGGACTAAAAGACTTATTCCTATTATAGAAATTAAAGAAAAACTAAATAGGAATTAAATCCTACGCCTTTTTGGCCATGAAGAAGAACATATTCCTAAAACATTTAGCTAATAATACAAATGAGGAAACAATTAAAATCCTACACTAAATAAGAAATAGATTTTGGTTAAGAAAAAAGAGAAAAAAATTCTTTGAGATCTAGCATATCATGAAAAATATTTGACTTGATTTTATTAACTTTTGACCATGTGTGTCCCCTTCCTTGTAGTCTTCTTAATGTTTATATTTTTGCAACTAAATATGTTTGAAAGTTTCTCGAAATCTTTTAAAATTTTCATGTAACATTTTAGAACCTTCTAGGATATTTTTAGTGCAATTTTTTTATTTGAAGAGTTGGACTTGTAAATTTTATTTTGATAATCCACACGAGAAATTAAAGTATTGAAATGACTATTTTGCCTTTGTGAATTTGTGAAGAGGAACCACTAAATGCTTTAATTACTCCAAAACTTGTTTTCTTGATTTCTTCTCGCATGAACATTCTTAAATTTTTTTGAACTTCTTGATAAGTTGTTCATCATGTTTCGTGCTTGCTTGACTTTCATTAAAGAAAACTTGTCCAAATAATGCAGGTTTAAATAAGACAAATTCAAATAAAACAGCTCCCAAATAAGGTTGATCTAAATAAAGAAGCTTCAAATGATACAAGTTCAAATAAGACAATTTTAAATAAGGCAGATTTTGAACACCATCTATAATAGTGTTTTATGTTTATCTACAATTACTAGATATACTTTTTATACTACATAACCTGTAAGGCAAACTATTTTAGATTTTTCACTTTGTTGTTTCTATAATCTTATTTCTTCATTACATTTAAACTAATCGCAAATTTGTGCGTTATACAATATAAATATAATAATAGAATTTAAAATAAATTTAATTTTTATTAAATAAATAATTATTATTTTATAAAAAATTATTATCAAGTAAATAAAATAATAAAAAAAATTTAAAATTTATAATTATGTGTCGAGATAGTTGTAATAAAAGAAGTAATTCATACATTCAATATGTTGATTCATATTTTCAATCTTAAATGTGATAAAATTTTAAGTGAAAAGTTGTTAAATTTAAACAAAACAATTCTTGACAATTAATCAAATAAATAACACTAAGTATTTCATAATTAAAAACAAAAGTAATAGATAGTTACAAATTATATTTATATATGTGAGGCGGTTGTAATAGAGGATTGTCTATTGAATCAAGCCTTTAATTTTGTGTGACATAATTTTATGAGTTCCTAATAATATATTGGACTGTTATCACTCTTATATTCAGAATTTTGAATAATTAATGAAATTAATTTAAATTTTAGCTTTTTTTTTAGATTTTTTTTATTTTTTAAAAGTTTTTTAATTTTCTATTTTAAAGTTATCTATAATATTTATTTTTTAGATTTTTCTAATTTTCTATTTAGAAATTTTTTATATGATATTAACTTTTTATTTAGAATTTTTGTTGTTTAGGTTTTTAATTTCTTATTTAGAAGGTATTTTTTATATGACAATTCATTTTTTCAATTTCTTATTTAAACTTTTTTATATGGTAGTTATTTGTCACATATTGTAAAATAATGATAAGTATTGTAATTGCTTAGATTTTTTAATTTTCTTATTTAGAAGGTGTTTTTTTATATAGTAATTAATTTTTTCAGTTTCCTATTTAAATTTTTTTTATATAGTAGTTTCGATAATATATGTAAAACAATAATATGTTTTGTATTATAAACAATTATTTGATAAATAGTAAACAATGATTTAAAGCTAATTATGAGACCAGAATTAATAATATATATTGAATGATCGGTGTTATTAACTAGAAGTGCAAGTGCCGCAGCCTACACTAACTAATTGCAGACCTTCAATTTTTTACAATCTAAATCTAATCACTATAATGGAAAAGCGGGTGGCTATCATCGGAGCAGGAGTCAGTGGTCTTGCTGCCTGCAAGTACACTCTCGACAAGGGACTAACTCCAGTTGTGTTTGAAGCTGAAGCAAGAATTGGAGGCGTATGGGCACGTACTCTTGACTCAACGAGGCTCCAAAATGTCAAAGATATATATCAATTTTCTGACTTTCCATGGCCTTCCTCTGTAAAAGATGTCAATCCAACACATACTCAAGTGATGGAGTATCTTGAATCTTATGCTAAACATTTCCAAATCTTTCCTTGCATTAAGTTCAACTCACAAGTGGTGAGTGTAGACTATGTTGGAGAATCTTTTGAAGAAATGGAATCTTGGGATCTATGGGGTGGAACTGGTAAGCCTTTTGGTTCCAAAGGAAAATGGCACATCAAGGTTCAAGACACCAAGAAATGCAGTTTTGAGGTATACCCAAAAACTTTTCAGACCAAGAATGTTCATTGATTAATTAGACCTATTTTAATAAATTATTTGATGGCTTGTAAATGAATATGTTGGGACAGGAGTACCATGCTGAGTTTGTTATTCTTTGCATTGGACAATTTAGTGGCCTTCCGAACATTCCAGAGTTTCCCCCAAATCAGGGGCCTGAAGTGTTCAGGGGCAAGGTGATGCATTCCATGGACTTCTCTGTTTTTGACAATTTGAGTACTGAGAAATTTGTTCGAGGAAAGAGAGTTACAATCATCGGTTCCCACAAATCTGCGGTTGACATAGCAGCGGAATGTGCCAATACGAATGGTAAGAAGAGAAAAAAAAAAAATAATAAATAACTTTTCTTTCTGTTGTTTGATTGTCATTAACTTCATTGAAGTAATTCTAATTTAGGAGTCAAGTACCCATGCACAATGGTTCAAAGGAATGCCCATTGGCTTCTGCCTGGTGGCTTTTACACTGGACTTCTGCTTGGTTTCTTGTACTTCAGTCGCTTTGCAGAACTGTTGGTTCATAAGCCTGGTGAACCATTTCTTCTCAGTTTTTTGGCTACGTTGCTTTCACCCTTGGTATCTTCTATTTCACTCTTGTAAATTATTTGTTTGACACTTCAATATGCGCAGCAATTTTGAATTTATACGTCAATGTGTGGATATTCAGAGATGGGGAATTTCAAAATTCATGGAGATCTACCTCAGGTTGAGTTTTCCCTTGAAGAAGTATGGAATGCTACCCAAAGTCGGCTTTCATGAAGATATCGGTGCATGTCAGATTGCAATACTGCCCAAAAAGTTCTATGAAAAGGTGAAAGAGGGTAGCATCATTATCAAGAATTCACAAAGCTTAAGGTTCTGTAAAGAAGGTCTTATTATTGATGGAGAAGCTCAGCCATCAGAAACAGATATTGTGATTTTTGCCACAGGATTCAAGGGTGATGAAAAGATTTCAAACATTTTTCAGTCTTCAGTTTTCCAGGATTACATAAAGGCTACTGCTCCAATTCTCCTCTACAGGTCCACTACTATATATCTTCTCATCTCTACATATCATTTCTATAGTATTAACCATATACACTTTTCTCCAAGTGATGTGGTGTTGTTGTTGAGCTTCTATACAATTCGATTTTATCACAAGTACTAACGGATTTGTATATATTACTATGACAACCTCCTTTGTAATGCTTTGTGCAGACAAATACTTCATCCGCGGATTCCTCAATTGGCAATAATAGGATATAATGAGAGTTTCGCAAATCTGAATGGCTCCGAAATGAAAAGTCTATGGCTATCACATTTTCTTGACGGAAACCTCGAATTGCCTTGCATAAAGGACATGGAAAAAGAAGCCAAGATGTGGGGAGATCACATCAAACATGTTACGGGGCGATACTTTAAGAGAGCTTGTGTTAGCAACATGAACATATGGTATAATGACCAAATCTGTAAGGACATGGGCTACAATCCCAGAAGAAAGAAGGGGTTTTTGGCTGACTTATTTGTACCATATGCACCCACAGATTATGCAGCTCTTACAACCAAGTGAGATAGATCAATTATATGCTTTTATCATGAAGGCTTAATCAGTTCAGTTCTTCTCTTTGTAATAATGGCTTTAAATCCGCGCATTGCACGGAATCATTATAATAATAAATTTTAAATAAATTTAATATTTTATTTTTATTAAATAATTAATTATTATTTTATAAAAAATTATTGCCAAATAAATAAAATAAAAAAATAAATTTCTTAAAATTTGTAATTATGTGTAGAAATAGTTGTGAAGAAATAATTCATATTTTCAATCTTATGTGACACAAAAAAAATTTATTAAATTTGAATAAAGTAGTTTCTGATAATCAATCAAATAAATAATATTAAGTATTTCATAATAAAAAATAAAATTAATAGATAATTATATATGTGAGATAATTGTAACAATTGATTATTTATTAATTCATATATTTAATCTTTTATAACATAGTTTTAAAAGAAAATTTATTAAACTTGGATGAAATAATTATTAATATTCTATTATAGTGTCTTAACTTTTATATACTCAAAATTTTAAATAATTAATTAATTTTAATTTTAATTTCTTGTTTAGTTTTAAGTTTTTCTAATTTATTGTTTAAAAGTTGTTTAGAATTTTTATTTTTAAAATTTTCTAATTTCCTATTCAAATTTTCTAATATCCTATTCGAATTTTTAAAATTTTCTAATTCTTATTTAGTTTTAAGCTTCTCTTTTAGATTTTTTATTGTATAGGTTTTTTAATTTCCTATTTAATAGTCTTTTTTATATGACAATTAATTTTTCAAACTTTTTATTTAAAATTTATTTAATATAGAAATTTTCTATTATATAATATAAAATATTGACATTGACTATCCTACACATAATTGTTTGAAAAATAATAAGCAATTGTTTAAAATTAATTTGGAGACTAGAATTAATAAGATATATTTGATATTAACTTCATGTTTAGAACTTTTCACTGTTTAAATTTTTTAATTGCCTATTTAAAAGTCTTTTTTTATATGATAACTAAAATATTGACATGTGGTTATATTATACATAATTGTTTGACAAATGACAAATAATTATTCAAAATTAATTTTGAGACTGAAATTAATAATATATATTGATTGATTTATCCTTTATCAAACCTTCCCTATTTTTTAACTCTCAATAAATATAAAAGTTCTTATAGATGGTCTCCCAAAATTGCAATATATATAAAGAATCTTTCTTTTAAAATTACAATTAAAATTTTATCACATATCAACTTTCATCACATATCAACTTTCATATAATGTGTAAATATAATTTTTAATTTAATCAAAATTTTGACATATATATTCTTTATCCAAAAATTACAAAAATAATATGATATAAATGTGAGAGCTTCACAATCACCAATGATAAATATTAATTGATGTGAAAAATAAATTTATTAACTGGTAAATATTAATAACTGAATATACTAAATAACTTTGACATAAAATTACTAAAAAACAACTAAAAAACACAAGGTTGGGGCTGGCCTCTTTAGAAATTGAAAAGAGAGCTCTTCTTGGTTTGAAGTGATGCAAATCGCTAAGTAGAGGAATCAGGTGGAGTTAATTTTTGGCCGAGATATTTTGAACTTCGTTCTTTCAACTGGATTTAAGTTAGATTATTTCAAATCTGAGTTATTTTGAGTTTCAGATTGGACCAAAATGTCTAATTAAAATATAAAAAATTTAATTTTTTTTTAAGTTTTAAATCAAATCAAGTCAAATCATTTTAAATTTAAAATTTTTAAAAATAAAAATATTATTTTAATTTTTAAATAAATTTTAAATAATTTAAATCGATTCAAATTGGATTGATTCATGAATTGAGTTAAGATTGAATTATTTTAGATTAACTTAGGTTTAAATAATTTTGAATCTATCTCGATTTTGAGTCAAATCAATGTTATTTTGAACTGAGTAAAAAATTGTTGTCTATGACTAAGATTAAGCCATCCAATGAGTCTCTAATGGGGCTCAAGTGTTATCTTTTATAATGTTTAACTTCATATTAATTAATTCAAAGTTTTTGGCCAATTGGAGCTAAAATCTTTCATTTCTCCGTACATACTATGTTTATGCAGATTCATTCATCAAAATATGCAGTCTATGAAGTATGAACAGTAAGCAACTTGAGAAAAAGGTTAAAAATATGCAGTCTAGCCAAGTGACATTGTCATATTCGATGGACTTCTAGTTTATGAAGAATTATAGGGATTGATCAATCAAGTCAAAAAGCTCATCTCCTATACCAAATCCAAGCATTCTAGCCATGTCACCTGTCTTCAGTCTAGGCTTTGGTACATTATGCTGCTTCAACCAAGAATACACAATGAAAACTTTCTTCATCACAAACAATTCCAATGCCTCAGGATTAAAAACAACTCCCATTTTCATATTTATCTGCCAAAACAAAAAAATTTCACAAGGTATTTGGCCGTCAAAGTATACATGCAATGATAGTTAGGCTACTCAACCAAATATATACCTGGTGAGGGACTGACATGGCTGCATATCGGGCGAGCTCTCCGGCACGCCAATCCAACAACACAGGTAGCCATGGATAAGTAGCATCAAGTCTCAAAAACCATAGTCTTATATCAGGGAATTCTGATAGCTCTCGAGGATCTCGCAAGTCGTCTCTTGTATAGTTAATGGTAAATCCAATTGTACGTTCAAGAAACTCTTTAGGCTCAACTACAACAATGTTACTGAAAATAATTTTTCTTAACAATTATTATTCAACATAAGAGTCTAAGAATCTATGATTAATTACCAGATGAGTGCGCGGTAATTCCAGTAGCATTTTGAAAGGGGGATAAGTCAAGACGATTAATAATGTCATTGTCGATAACAACATCAAATCTACCCTCAGTTGGAGGCATTGGAGGAGCAGCTTTAGATAAATCTGTCAATTAATAAAGACTAGTCAAGCAGAGCAAATAAATTCCTCGAAGTCATAGATAATAGAAACAGAAAAGCTATAATGCTTTGTGGGAAAAGAAAAAACTAGATTTGAACCAAATTTCCCTAAATTGTTGCCATGCAATCTTTCGGATCTGGCTATTACTTCCTAGTAACTACTTGATTTGAACCAAATTTCCCTAAATGCAATCTTTCGTATCTGGCTATTACTTTCTAGTAGCGAGTTTTTCCCCACTCTTCTTGCATTAATAATAATAACATCATCAAAATGATTTTTTAAATTGAAGATTAAGCTAAAAGTAAAACTACGAAACACTATATTTAAGCAGTCATCTGCAGGAAATGTAAACTGATTCAAACGAATTCATCACTTACCATCTTCATCATCGTATAAAGAAAGGTCAAAATTCCCTGAAGGATCGAAAGCAACAGAGACTGCAACTTGTCTTTGTTGTCCACCCAAGCTTGCAACTGGCAACATGGGCACTGAATCTGAGATGGGTTTGCAAGAAATCCATGGATAGATAGAGCTAGCAAATTGCTTGGATGACGGAAAATGCGGAAAGAAGGGCTTGATATTCGTAGCCATGGAAGGCACTTCTCATCCCTGTGTTATAGTGTATGGTCCAAGACAGTAAAGGCTTTTTTGCCCTTTTATTTTTTTTCTAGTTTATCTGCATCTCTTTTCGTGGCCTTGTTTTATAATGGTCATATTCTTTTTCCTATTTTTCTCACAATACTATTTTATTGGAATTTTGAGATGGGTTGCTCTGTTTTAAATATAATTAAAGAATAAATCACAAAAAAACAAAGACAATCTAAAAAAAGATCCCTAAGTTTGTTTATCTAGTATATGCAATCACTTTTTTTTTTTAAAAAATTGACCGGAAAGAAATATATGTATCATTGAAATTAAAACTTTCTTTATTAAAATTTCATTTATTTCACATAAAATAATTTGTCTAAGTCAAATATTTTCTGAGAAAAACATTTTTGAATAATATATTTTCTGATGTTTGGAACATATTATGAAAATATTAATTTTCTTTTAGTTTATAAGATTATAATAAAATATAGATTATAAATATTTTATATTTATCTATTTATTATAAAAAAATATATTAAAGTAACATTTTTTTTGCCAGTCCCACTATCACCGGTGCCACCACTGATTGAAGATAATTAGTAATGAGTATCAATAGTTAAAAATGACTAATAATAATAAATATATATATATATATAATTTATTTTTCATTTGAATAAATTTGTCATAATTTGAAAAATGACTTCTCATTTCTAAAATGAGAACTCATTTTTTTTAAAAAAATGACTTAATTCCCTCTTTTAACTAAGAAAATATTTTTGATCAATTAATTTTCCTAGAAACATCAAATAGAGAAAAATACAAAAAATATTTTTCTCAAAAATATTTTTCACAAAACAAACAGAGCCCAAATTTACCCAGCTAATTTATAGAGTTCCGACACTAGGTTGTTCAAAGGAAAAATTACATATAATCTTGAACTTTCAGAAGTTTTACAAATAAATCTTATACTCTTTTTTAAAATTTTTAAATAGATGAATTTTAAGATTTTTAATAAATATAGCTCGGTAAATGACATGATAAATACGAACCTGAAGTATTGTGATGTGGCATCCGAAGCAAAACTGAATCCACATAGGACTTGATGATAGCCACATCATCAAACACTGCATTTTCGCCTTAATAAATCAGCAGGTTTAAAGAAAAGAAACGTTACGTTTTTATGCCTGTAAATCAGCTTCAACTAGGACTTAGGGCTGAAACGCAAATATCACTATCTTCTCTAATAAGTCGTCGACGACAAGTAAAGTAAGAATTGTTCATTACCATTGGTTCTAGGAGATGTAAAACCAACTTTGAGATTTAGGTGAGTTGAAGAGATTATGCAGCAATAAAACTAAATAGTGAAAATCTGAAAATTTTTGATATCTATGTTGTTTTCCCTTTGTTTATGCATGGTATTGATTTTGCTGTCAGAGAGCATTGGTTTATACATGTGCTATTTTATTTTTATTCTAATGAAAATTTCAAGTCATGATGGCTTTAGTATGCCTTACAAACTAATTTCATGTCAAAAATTTGAGTAGGGAAAAAAAAGAAAATTGCAGTGTCATTTTGGATCATCATTCATAAATATGTTTCATTGGCTAAGTTTCGTATGTCAATTGTTTAATTTTCAATATTCGTCAGGCTTACTTATTCTTCTTATTTGTTCAGGAAAACACGTGCAATAATGTCTAGTTTGCTCTTTAGAGAAGACCCAAACCAAGCCAGCATATTCACTAATTTACCTTTTATTTGATCATAATAATTAGCTCTGTTATATTCTCCCTTTAAATCCAAAAATACAATATTTCACCACTTATTTATACTTCAGTTTATGTCTCTATTAGCAACAAAATCCATATCAATTACCAAGATACAATGATACATAAATAACAGAGATAATTAATCAAGTGAGGTTCATTCAAGTCTCAAACTTAATTTTACAATGACACCCATCATAGCCTTATTAGAACTCCCATCAAATTCAATAGCCTTCCTTGTCTCTTCTTTAACCTTCCTTGCTCTACTCCTTAGTTCTACATCATCCATCATCTGCATAATCTTTTTGTCTATCTTTGCTTGCTTCACCAACCTTTCATTCCCTATACCCCATGTCTTCCCCACTATCCCTGGTCCCGCCTTCTCCAAAACCTCAACGTTCACCCTTTGATCACCATGCAATAGCCAAGCCAATACTGGTTTCCCTTGCGATGCTACTTCAGTCTCCGAGTTCCATCCACAATGACTTATAAATCCTCTAGTAGCTGGAGCACAAATCTTTTAGTGGTTAGCCCAACCCTTAACCACCATACCCTTACTCTTTATTCTTTCTAAAAAAAAAAAAGACTCACCTAGCATTGATAAATCTTTATTTTCATCATAATAGCTGTTATTTATCACAATGGTTCAATCATTCTTTATACAGATATGCTATGGCTTTTATTTGTGTTCACTCTTTTGGGATTTTTCTTCTAGTTTTATCTATAGATGTTTATAGTTATTGTTTTTTTTTCTTTTATACCAGAGGGTAATTCTTTGCAACTAAACTCGAAAGTCCAGTGAGGGGCTAATACCAGGCGAAGTACAACTAAGATAATGGATTAAAATAAAGAAATTAGTTTCAATGCTATTAAAATAATAATAATATAAACTTAATGATATTATAGTCTTATGCATTATTTATGAGATTAATCTTATTCTGCAAATAAAAAATGCAGAAGATGGTCTAGGGGCAATCATTTAGAAGGGAAAAAGCATGTGATTTGTGAATTAGAAAATGTGAGAATGTAGGAAGAGCTAGCCTTTGGTGGATCAAATGTAATAAAGGGATAAAATTCCCAGTGACACATATATAAAACATTTATAGATATATACTTATGTAAATAATAAATTCACATGATGTGTCTCAATTATTGGCCAGTTTAGAGTGTTTCCTAATGCACTATTTAGTTTCCTTACTATCCTAGTCCTATAGTCCCACCACCCTCCACATCTTTGTATAATTTACAAATATATAATGCCTATATAACAATATCTATGTGATGGACCAAAGGTTCATATGTACCAAATTAAGTAATAATCTGATATTCACTTTACAATAAAACAGTACGTTCAGTTTCGTTAATATCGAAGTATAGCATAGTTAATTGATTGCAAGTGAAAAGAGAATTTATGGGATAAATTTTTAGATGACATCATCTTTATATAGGCGTTTGAATAATACACAAAAAAAGGGGGGGGAGGGAGGAGGCATATTGGTTGCATTACATCAATTTAGTTACTGCCTTGTGTATGTTTTATTATGTTTAATAATTATGTTGTCAGTTAATGGTCAAGTTTAGTGGCATTTAAAAATCAAGATTCCGTTGGTAGATTAATTAATATTATTGATAGTTATTGATTGTATGATATTTGTAAAAATTAGGTGTTTTAGAGGTGACTAAAGAAAGTATATAGTGACTGGAGCCATTCACTGTGTTCTTCTATCATGGGAGCAGCTTTGTGTAGAAAAACAGGTGGTGCACATGGGTCGGTGGACAATTAGAATACTTGGACATTTATGGACTTGATGCATTCAATTACCGCTGATTTTAGCGGGACGTAAAAGAGTTGGGTTATTTTGGCATAATTAGGATAACATACTCAAACCCTGGGCTTTCTTTTGGTGAGGGACTCACTTTCTTTTCATTCGATGTTGAATGCTTTGAGATGTTGAATTGGGTTAGAGATGGAAGAATAGATGTCTATGTAGAGTGCTTCCAAGAAGAAGAGGGAGACAATGAAGAAATTAAAGTTGATCTAATTCGAACTGATTGTGCAAACAGTGTAGCATCTATTCATGAAAAAGGTAATAATGATGAGAATGAAGATGGGTCGGATCCTTTGTTGCATTATTTAGTGTTGGATATTGAGAGTATGGATTTGACTATAATCCTAAGGATGAAGAATCATTTCATAGTAGTGATTACGATATTGACATCTTGAGCAATGATGATGAGGAATTTGCACATGCAGTGAACAACATAAGGCAATCTTAGCATGAGGATGACAATGGTAGTGAAGATGGAAATGAGCATAATGAACAACATCAAGGAAGTACAAATGATAATATTATTCACGTTGAAGATGACGAGGGCAGTTTTCTTTCCGAGTACAATGATATGGACAAGGGAGTTATTACACCATCAAGTAGTGATGAAGATGACTTTATAGTTAAAAGGAAGAAAAAGAAGTCTGAGATTGTTTATGACCCTTATTGTGATCATGCTACATTGAAGTTTAAAGTGGGTACGAGATTCCTTGATGCAAGCCAATGCAAAATGTTTATGAGAAAGAATGCAATTTTGAATGGTTACAATATAAGGTGGGTCAAAAGCATTAAAAAGCAGCTTGATGTACGTTATGAAGGTAGTTGTAGGTAGAGATTATATGGACGCATGACGTCTTATGAAGCCACTTTTGCAGTGAAGACTTTGGTTGATAATCATAGTTATTGCAAGGTTCAAAGAAATAGGCAAGCCACGACTGAATTTCTAGCTCAAGAATATATGTGGAAATTCAAGCTCAAACCATTCTGGTCTGTAACAGAAATGAAAGCTGATGTACTGAACAAATATGGTGTCATAAGTAATGTGATGAAGCTTTATAGAGCAAAAGCTATGTCACAAAATAAGATTAAGGGGTTTTTGAAACAACACTATGCTAAATTAAGGTCCTATCTTTTAGAGCAAAAGAGGATTGACCCACAGGGTACGTTTGAGTTGCAGGCAGAATTCAATGAGAAGGAAGACACGTGTATTCAAGAGAATGTGCATAGGATATAACAGTTTGAGATTGGGATTCTTTTAAAGCTGTAGAAGGATTATTGGTTTTGATGGGACCTTTCTAAAAATGATAACAAGAGGTCCACTATTAGGAGTTGTGGCTAAAGATTGCAACAATCAAATGTGGCCTATTACTTGCTGTAGTAGAAGGAGAAAATTAGTTATAAATGGGAGTATTTTTTACTATATTATTTGAAGAGTTGGGCGTACATGATGGTCTGGGATGGAGCTTCATCAGTGACCAATAAAAGTTTTGAAATTATTTTTTATTTAATAGATTTAATAAAATTTATAGATTTAATATTCTTAGATTATTTTACACTCATATTTAATATTAACATTAATAAGGACTCATTAACTATATTGGCAACCTTGCTTCGCATGTTGAACATCGAAATTGTGCTAGGCATATTTGGGCTAATTGGAAAAAAAAAGGGTTTAAAGGAAAGCAATTCAAGCAGTTATTCTGGGAGGTAGCCAAATGTCCCAATGAAGCTCACTTGAAGCCCAAGCTTGATAGAATTAAAGCTAGTTTTTTGGATGCCTATGAAGACTTCATGCATAGGGGTCCTCAACAATTCTATAGGGCATATATTCAAACTTCCATCAAAAGTGATATGATAGATAATAACATTGTGAAACCTTCAATGGGTACATAGTCACTGCAAGAAAAAAGCCATTGATTGATATGCTTGATGTAATTAGGGAAAACTTAATGATGAGGATGGGGAAACAAGTGAGATTATTGTCTAAAATGAAGGACAAAATTTACCCCATAATCATAAAGAAGTTAGAGTGGATTCAATATAATACTAGGTATTGTTTTGTGAAACCGGCTGTGACGGAAAATTTCAAGTGAATATGTTTGATCAGTAGTTTATATTGGATCTAGTGGGACAAAGCTGCTCTTGTAGATGGTGGACCTTAACCGGCATCCCATGTGTGCATGTATGTGCAACTATAAATTACATGAAGAGGGATGCGATAGACTTTCATTAATGAATTTTACTATGTTAGCAACTGTCTTTCTAGTCACGAAAGATTTGGACTTCCACCAATTAATGGCTCAAACATATAGCTTGAAACAACAGGTCCACCTGTGGTCCCACCTCTTTTTAAAGTGCAACCAGACAGACTTAGAAAGTTAAGATGAACAATCGAAGATGAAAAAGTTCAAAATCCTCAAAAATTACTTAGAACAGGTGCGATGATGACATGTCAAATATGTCTTCAAGTTGGACATAGCAAGAGAACTTGCAATTATAATTATATTCTTATTATGTGATTTAATATGCCAAATTAAAAAAAAAAATTTGTTACACAATTTTTAAGGTAATCAGGGAAGGCCTAGTGAGAACTGGGGAAACACTACGTAAGCAAGACAAAATAGAACTAGGTGGAGGAGGAAAAAGGTGAATGTTGCATCAGATGTTCAAACAGATCCAATTAACAATAAACAAGTAGAGGCAAGTAGGAGCGAAGGGAACAATCTCAAAACTGAGTATTTACATACACACTTGGAGAGAATGGTTGCAAATGGAGGAAATGTGTTCCCAAGTGTTAGTGATGTCTTGGAACCTCATTAATAAAGGAAATATATTGACTAGTTAATGTAACATGGCAAATATTTTGCAATCAATTTGACAAGTACCTCAAAATCAAAATAGAAGATTCGTCCACAGTTATACTACAGTTGCTGAACCTGCAAAGGATTCAGTGGCAACCAATGACACTCCTAGAAGTCAACCCTTTTCTTCCCAATATTCAGTTGTGTAAAATGCTCATCTTAGGGATGAATAAAAATTATGAAGTTTAGGTTTAATGTTATTTTGTATGCAATCAATTTAGATGGGGACTTGGAATTAGTATATTGGATGATTTTGGCTATTGACTGTTGTTAACAGTTGGGAACAATATGCCAAATTAAAATTGTTATTTTGTAAGTCCAAACTTTCATCTACCAGTTTGGAGGACTTATTATTATGTCATTTTATAGTTTGGATATTAAATTTCAACCACAATATGTTTTAGTTTATTCTTGTCCATAGTTTTTTTTTATGTTTTCTAGGTATTTATTAATTTGCTAACATTAAATGTCAAATATTAATACCATATTTGATAATTATTGGACTTGTGTATGTTACTGCAAAATTTGTATGTTATTACATAATTTTATATATTACTGATTTTTTATGTTACTGCAAAATTTTGTATATTACCGCAGAATTTTATATGTTACTGCTGAATTTTCTATGTTTTTTATGTTATTGTAGAATGTTATGTTAAGAGCATTTAATCTATAAAACATCATTCAATTTGTATAACTAACACCAAATACTCAATAAATGACTAACATCATTTAATTTCATTTGAAACTAAAATTACAAAGTTGATCATATTACAGGTCGATCTGTTATATCATTCTATTTCATTCTCCCATTACAAAAGACAGGACAACAGACAACATACTAAACTGCGACTAACATAGAGAGAGGTCTCTAATCATTTGATACTGTTTTATACGATGCAAACCCAGTATAAGATTATTCCAAACTGACAAAGCCTCAATTGCTTCTTTTGGAATTTTTTAATTGCATTAGCAGCTTCCAACTTCAATCTTTACAGTGGCAATTTTACTGTTTTTTGTTTCAAATGCGTTATCTCATTCTTCATTCTACTTCAAAGGATACACAATGTAAGCATTGCTCCTCTCCTTATGGCATTCAAAATAATTGCAACGGTATCCCTGTAATGATTTCAATGAAATTCATAAAAGTTCACAACAATAAACATCACAAGATATATCACAAGTACTGATTTCAATGAAATTCATAAAAGTTCACAACAATGAACATCACAAGATAAATTACAAGTATATCTAACTGAAACTCGATAAGATTTCCCTGCAAATCTGAAAAATACAGAATGATTGCTGACAATATATGAAAATCACTAGAAACTACCCACTTCCACATCTTAATAAGAACATGCCAATGAACAACTCTTTTCCTTCTGCTTTTTGTATTCATTGTGTCCCAAGAAGAAGTAGCCAAGATAATAAAAATCAATTGAAGACATCGTTGCCTGTAAAAGGAGATGAAATACTTATCAATGATATAGTTTAGTTGGTCTGACATGTAGAGCTAAATGGCATCAGTTACCACACTTAGCAAGATTAGTGCCCATAAAGCCCAAAATAAGTGTGAAGCTAACATGAGAGTATTTGTCTCTCTCTCTCTCTCTCTCTCTATATATATATATATATAGAGCTTCAACATCCTTGTCATATACCTGTTGATGGAAAAACAACCAATTCTAGTTCTTTATTTACCATACAAATGAATAAAATTCAGAACATTGTGTAGTTGATATAACTATAGTATACAGGCCTAGGTTTACCAAGACCCCAGCGATGGAACTCTTGCTCGAGCGCATGTCTGCAATATGAAAGCTATTGGCACACATCCAGAAAAAATCAAAGTTAACTTTCCAAACTCATTGGCCAAATCTAATTGATGCTATAAAGGTAAACTGCTATCAGAAAAGAAAGTCTTGAGGATAAGGACATTAACTTTCTAATAAACTAAAAGGGAGATGCATGAATAGGAATTCATGCTGATAAACCTTGCTACATAATGTATACTACAAATGTATATATTATATATAGCAACAAGGTGAAAGTGCTTGAGTCATATTCTGAGTCTCAAAAGTAGAGCTGGAACAAGAAAGAACTAACTTTCAGAATTTGGGAGAGTTCCAATTGGTGCACTGCAGCTATTCTCTTCTCATACATGTGTTGTCTTCTAGAATTATGTTACTTGACACTATTGATTTTCTTAACTCATGAAATGTTAAGGAATTAAGGTTGTCTTCAGAGTCCATCACGCTTGAAATTTTGAAAGCCCAGAAGAGCTATTCAGATGAATTTACTTGCCTAGGTTGGTTGCTTATAGCTAAAACGTTCTCAATTTTATGCGAGCAATTCAATACAGTCTATGGTCCTAATGCTACTCAAGGTTTTCATCTCTCCATTTTTCAAATTGTGTATTGCATTCTTGACTGATAAACCTTACTATATAATATATACTACTCAGAAATGAACAATTTACTTGAATATGTCTTTGGGGTGAAATAATTGCGATATCACATTTTTCTTATTGTTGGAAGCGGAGGTATTTTCAGACGCTCAGCCCCTGATACGATGTGTTCTTGATGGATATAATGTATGTAGATCTGCTTATGGACAGATTCGTTTTGGAAAAATTTATGTATATTTGCTTATTGAAAATCACAAAAACTAACTTGCTTATTGAAAATCACAAAAACTAACTCATTTCATGCAATCAAAGAGAAAAGTAAACAAATTGAGCTAGCTAACCTTGCCAAGCATAAAATCCTTGTCTGTAATTGAATATTACAATGAGCGAAGAATCCCATAAAAATCCTAAACTTGGAATAAGAACTCAAAATCCAGAACTCAAGAGCAAGGAATTGAACATAATCTTGTTCTAAAGAGCTACCACTCTTAGTGGAAAATTCCAATAGGAATATGAACCCGTATTTTGCATGCAAACACCTAAGAAGCATAATCCAAAAAGGAGCAGAAAAGGAAAAGAAAATGAAGTAGTAATACAACAACAAACCAACAAATTACAAAAACCAAACTTACCCCTTCAATTTTCTCTCCAATCTCGATTTCAGTCAACCCCGAAATGAGGCCCCCTATTAAGTTTTGAATTTCATCTGGCGCGAGATCCTTCTTTCCTTTGCAAAAAATTATTAATATAATAAAAGAGTTTAATAGGAATATGTTAATATTATACAAATAAGAGTGAAAAAAGAGATGTATAATCATGAAGCAATGTGGGAATACCATAACAGAGAGAGAGTAGAGCTTATGCCTGGGAAAATCATGCTATATGATGATCCGTTGACAGTAATCCAACATGTGATCTTGATGCTTAAGAGTCGAGCTTGACAGCAATCTTTTCACAAGCCCAATCTTCGTTTCTCTTTTCCATGAACGGGAGAGGGACCACAGATTTTTTGATCCTCGATATGCCGCTGTCGTGCTGTAGAGAAGTCCCTTCACGGGAATAGAGATCTGAAAAGCTGGTGATAACGTCGTGATCAGGTTGATCAATACAGTGTTCAATGGAATTTCCTCTTCGTTGATGACGTCTTGTGGTTGAGGATTGGTCCAAGCTATTCAAAGATCAGGGCATTGTCCAACGGAAAACTTATTTGTTTTCTACAAGAAGACGATGCTCAAAACTGAAGCAGGCCGCTTTTTTTTTTTTTTTATATATATATTAAACGGTAGCGTTTCAAGTGAAGAGAATATTGATTCCCTAAGCTGAAACGCAACCGTTTTAATGATGTGGCCATTTTATCCACATTATCAGATCTTTGTAGATTTAGTTTTGCTTCGGATACCACATCATAAATACTTCATGTTTGTATTTATTATATTATGTCTTGAGACTATATTTGTTAAGAATTTTTTAAATTTATATATTTAAAAATAAAAAAGAGTATAAAATTTATTTTAAAAATTTTTGAAAATTCGGAATTTAATATGTAAATTTTCCTTGTTCAAATTAATAACAGTAGACACATCTTACTTTTTAAAAAATGTTTATCCACATTTTTTTTTTTTTTTGACATTTCATATTTGTTAGGTATTTATGTTTTGAATGGGTACTAAGTGATATCATGGAATGGAACTGGTACGCCTTTCGGTTCCAAGGGGAAATGTCGCATAAAAGTACTAGTCAAAGTTGGCACATTATTTTAATTCTTCCAATTGTATTATTTTATTTATTTGCTGTATCCAGGTTTTTTATTTTTTATGGCAAAACTCATTTTGAGATCCTCAAACTTTTCACTTTTATTCTATTGAGCCCTTATCATTTTAATTTATTCTATTGAGCCCCTGCACTATTAAAATTGATCATTTCAAGCCTTTTAACATTCATCAATGAGTGTCTTCCAATCGCCTTATGAGCGTATAAAAGACTTGACAACACACTGATTTTTTAGGCAAAATCATTCTGAGGCCATCAAACTTTTATCTTTTATTCTATTAAACTCTTATAGTTTTAATTTATGCTATAAGTTTAAGGGCCTCAAGATAAAAGTGAAGAGATCCATGTGCTCAAAACTTTAACGATGTTAGGCAATTGCAAGATATGCACAGATAGAATGTTAAAAAATGGCTTAAAATGATCAATTTTCATAGTATAAGGACTCAATTGAATAAATAAAAACTATAAGAGTTCAATAGAATAAAAGTGAGAAGCTGAAGGGCCTCCTAACAGGTTTTGCCTTTTAAAGGCTACATCTTTACTTGAACTGGTTCTAAAATGCTAATTCCAAGCCCAGCCAATTTGAGCGATCACAATTGGGATAGCTGGGTGAAGCTCAGGAACAAAAATCCAGTCTGTTTGTGGTCGTTAGCAGGTGCACTTGACTAGCACGCAAGGCTACGTCGTCCACCGAAATTATTTGGTGAACCCAAGAAACAAAATAATATAAAAAATAGACATATTAGCATGTTTGACACTCTTTCTTTTATTTTTTTTTAATTTAATCAAATTTTTTATATTTGATGTATCAAATTTTATATTAATTTTAGTCATTACAATACTGAATTATAACAGTCAAATAATAATAGTATCAAATTAAAATTATATTTAACTTCTTCAAATTCAATATTTAATTATAAAAAATAAATAAAATGATATAAACAAAATCAAATAAAAATAGATATTCAATACAATTAAAACGAATGAATAAAATGGTATAAAATTTGATTGACTGTTCATATTTTAAATGAATTTCATACATTTGTGAGTGCATTGTTTATTATTTTTGTGGCTGTCCCGGTTTATTACTTTATAACTATGTTAGCTATGGCCGCCCCAGCGCATGAAGAATCCACGCAATCTAGGAGAGCGTTATATGTTTATTGCATACAAAAATTACAGTCCGTTTACTATATTAAACTATGATACTGCAATTAATAATTTATTATTAGATTGGATCAAATTATTATTTATTATTAAATTAGCTAAAATTAAATATCATTAAATTAGATGAAAATTATTATTCACTATTAGATTATATCGTATTATTTAATGATGATATCACTTTATTTAATGATATTATTAAATAAATCATCATAGAATTCATCTAGATATAGCTTTGTACACGGAGATCTATAGGCTTAACTAATTTGGCTTTCACTTGTCGTTTCTATAATCTTATCTTTCTTCGTCATGTTTAAATGTTATCGACTAGAACCGCAAATTCCGCAGCCTACATTAACTAATTGCAGACCTTGAATTTGTACAATCATCACCCAATCACTATAATGGAAAAACGGGTGGCTGTCATCGGAGCAGGAATCAGTGGTCTTGCTGCCTGTAAATACACTCTCGACAAGGGACTAACTCCAATTGTGTTCGAAGCTGAAGCAAGAATTGGAGGAATATGGGCACGTACTCTTGACTCAACCAGGCTCCAAAACGTCAAAGATGTATATCAGTTTTCTGACTTTCCTTGGCCTTCCTATATAAAAGATGTCAATCCAACTCATACTCAGGTGATGGAGTATCTTGAATCTTATGCTACACATTTCCGAATCTTTCCTTGCATTAAGTTCAACTCAAAAGTGATGAGTATAGACTATGTTGGAGAATCTTTTGAAGAAATCGAATCTTGGGATCTATGGGGCGGAACTGGTAAGCCTTTTGGTTCCAAAGGAAAATGGCAAATCAAGGTTCAAGACACCAAGAAATGCAGTTTTGAGGTATACTCCAAAACTTTTCAGACCAAGAAAGTTCATTAATTAATAAGACCTATTTTAATAAATTATTTTGATGGGGATTATAAATGAATATGTTGGGACAGGAGTACCATGCTGAGTTTGTTGTTCTTTGCATTGGACAATTTAGTGGCCATCCGAACATTCCAGACTTTCCTCCAAATCAGGGGCCTGAAGTGTTCAGGGGCAAGGTGATGCATTCCATGGACTTCTCTGCTGTTGACAATTTGAGTACTGAAAAATGTGTTCGAGGAAAGAGAGTTACAGTCATTGGTTCCCACAAATCTGCGGTTGACATAGCCGCAGAATGTGCCAATACCAATGGTTAGAAAAAAAAAAAAAAAAAAGCAACATTTCTTTCTGTTGTTTGATTGTCATTAATTTCATTGATGTAATTCTATTTTAGGAGTCAAGTACCCATGCACAATGATTCAAAGGAATGCTCATTGGCTTCTGCCTGGGGGCTTTTACACTGGACTTCTGCTTGGTTTCTTGTACTTCAATCGCTTTGCTGAACTGTTGGTTCATAAGCCTGGTGAACCATTTCTTCTCAGTTTTTTGGCTACTTTGCTTTCACCCTTGGTATCTTCTATTTCACTCTTGTAAATTATTTGTTTTACAATTCAATATGTGCTGCAATTTTGAACTTATGTGCCAATGTGTGGACATTCAGAGTTGGGGAATTTCAAAATTCATGGAGACCTATCTCAGGTTGAGTTTTCCCTTGAAGAAGTACGGAATGCTACCCAAATTCAGCTTTCATGAAGATATCTGTGCATGTCAGATTGCAATACTGCCGGAAAAATTCTATGACAAGGTGAAGGAGGGTAGCATCATTATCAAAAATTCACAAAGCTTAAGGTTCTGCAAAGAAGGTCTTATTATTGATGGAGAAGCTCAGCCATCAGAAACAGATGTTGTGATTTTTGCCACAGGATTCAAGGGTGATGAAAAGATTTCAAACATTTTCCGGTCTTCAGTTTTCCAGGATTGCATAAAGGCTATTTCTCCAATTCTTCTCTACAGGTCCACCACTATATATCTTCTCATCTCCACCTATGATTTCTACAGTATTAATCCAAGTGATGTAGTTTGTTATTGAGCTTCTATACAAATCGATTTTATCACATTGGGTACCAATGGATTTTTACATATGACGATGACAAGTCCGTTGTAATGGTTTGTGCAGACAAATACTTCATCCAAGGATTCCTCAACTGGCAATAATAGGATATAATGAGAGTTTCTCAAATTTGGGTAGCTCCGAAATGAAAAGTCTATGGCTATCACATTTTCTTGATGGGGACCTCGAATTGCCTTGCATAAAAGACATGGAAAAGGAGGCCAAGATGTGGGGAGATCACATCAAGCATGTCACGGGGCGATACTTTAAGAGAGCTTGTATTAGCAACACTAACATATGGTATAATGACCAACTCTGCAAGGACATGGGCCACAACCCCAGAAGAAAGAAGGGGTTTTTGGCTGACTTATTTGTCCCATATGCACCCACAGATTATGCAGGTCTTGCAACCAAGTGAGATAGATCAATTATTCTACAAGTATGCCTGTACCATGAAAGGCTCAATCAATTGTATTCTTCTTCTCTTTGTAATGGCTTTAAAGTTCTAATTTGGCAAAGCCTAATTACATGAGCTTATTACTAAATGGGTATTTGCCTTTATCAAATCCTCCCTATTTTGTAACTCTAATAAATATAAAAACTGTTATTGATGGTCTCCCAAAATTACAATATGTATAAAAAATCTTTTTTTCAAATTATAATTAAAATATTATCACATATCAACTTTCATATGGTGTGTAAATATAATTTTTTTTAATTTAATCAAAATTTTGATATGAATAATCTCCATCCCAAAATTACAAAAATAAAATCATATGAATTTGAGAGTTTCACAAGGATAAATATTAATTGACATGTAAAATGAATTTATTAATTGATAAATATTAATAACTGAATATACTAAATAATATTGAAATAAAATTACTAAAAAAACACAAAGTTGGGGCTGGCCTCTTTATAAATTGAGGAGAGAGCTCTTCTTGGTTTAAGCTGATGCAAATGGCTAAGTAGAGGAATCGGGTGGAGTTAATTTTGGTTTGAGATGTTTTGGATTTTGTTTTTTTAGATGGATTTAAATTAGATTATTTCAAATTAAGTTATTTTGAGTGTCATATTGGACTGGACTGTTAAATCAAAATATAAAAAAATTCAAATTTTTTTTGAGTTTTAAATAAAATAAAGTCAAATCATTTTAAATTTAAAATTTTAAAAATAAAACATTATTTTAATTAGATAAATTTTAAATAATTTAAATCAATTCAATTGGATTGATTCATTGAATCGAGTTAAGATTGAATTATTTTGAATTAACTTGCATGTTTAAATTATTTTGAATTTACTTCAATTTTGAGTTAAATTAATATTATTTTTCGAATGATTTTAAATTGAGTTAGAAATTGTCACGTATGTGATTAAGATTAAGCCCTCCAATGAGTCACTAATGGGGCTCAAGTGTTATTCTCTACAATATTTAATTTTGATTAATTCAAAAGTTTTCAGCTAAATTGCAGCTAAAAATGTCACAAAAATATCATTGGCCATTAAAAATAAATTTCTTCTTGAAAATTCAGGGAAAAAAAAAGTTAAATGGGTTTGTTCTATTATTTTATCTTTATTATTCAAAAATTTCTCTCTCATTATTATTGAGAGGTTTATAGTCTTTTCATCTTGAGGATTTTTAAGATTTGAAAATAATTTGCACTCTTAAATCTAATTTACTGTACTGGAAAAAATTTAGTTATTTTTCCACTATAACGTTAACTGTATTAGAGATTTCAAATATGGATATTATCGGAGAAATTTCATAATAAAAGTAATATCATGATCACTCAATATATAGTAATATTAAGTTCGATTTCATTTTGATATTCTAAATTTTAAAAAGAAATTAATATTGTATGACTTTTATGAATAAAAATAGAGTTAATTACTATAAATCTTTTGTAATTTTTCATAATTAAATAAATTATTTCTTAATTTTTAATCTTATACAAAATAATCCTAATGATTGGCCTGCTATACAAATAAAGTCTTCTATTATAAAGAGTTTATAATACTTTCAATTTTCTATTAAATTTTCAAATTTTATCATCTCTATTTTCTCACCATCTATATTCCTCCCTGAACCCAATATATTGATAAAAATATTGACAATCATCAATATAATAGAGATTGGCCAATTGAAAATTTTAGGTAGTAACTGATCAAAATCTAGGCTGTAATAAATCTAACAACTGTCTGCTTAGCTTTAAAAAAGAAATTAAATCAGTAATTTTAGGCTAATCATAAGCCAATTGGCAACAAAATATTATACCAGCCAGAAAATTAAGTGACAAAGCCGATTATCGCATCTACCATATCTACTTCAGAGTAAGAATACGCATGGTGTTCTGCAATGATCCTAGCAGCATTGATAATGTTTCCATTTGTTATTGATTTTTTTTATATTGTTATTGAAGTTCAATTAATAGAAGGGAAATGTTAGTTGGGTGCGAGAGAAAAAAAAAAAATTCAAGATTTTCTATTTTAATATTGTAGAAAATCAAGATCCATGATGTATGAAGTTCATGAAAAGCTTAGCCTCAGCCTTTTGTTTGATAAGAAATCTTAGTTGCAGTATGTCCAAATTATGTCATATGAATTCAGTTCTAGCGATCCAAATAAAATTCTTTCTATTTTTTCTTTAAATTGATTTAAATTCCATGCACTGATTTCATTTTCTTCAAGCCAAAGTGATTTGAAATTTCCAAACAAATCACAAGCATCAAGTCTTGTCTAAAAATTTAACAAATTATTTGGTCGGAGTCGGTATCAAATCTGAACCCCAAGTTCACAATCTTTATTCTCGTCCTTCATCAACGATAAGCTTTTCTGTTCCTCTGTTGATATCAATAATTTTTCTGTGAGGATTCAAACAAGACTAGCGACAATGAATCCGACAACAAAGATGATGTGGTGAAACTAAGATCCAGAGTATTATATTAGCGGTAATGAGTGACACAGCCACTGGTGAATGTTGAGAAAAAAACCAATGGAGGACTTAATTCTAAACACTCTGCTCTTGCACACTTAAAAGGCATGGCAACCTATCTATTTGTAGGCCATGATGTCGGTTAAATGATTTAGCTATGGCGGTGAAAGTTAAATAAAAAAGATGTAATATTCTAGAGTTTAACTAGTTCAAGAAATCCTGAATTATTCTAGAAAGTGTGAAGGTCTGTGCTACCTTCTTCAGTAAATTGATAGGAGGTCGAGAAAGAGGGTATCACTAGCAAGTGAAAAAAGAGAAGGAAAAAAAAAAAAAAAAAAAGAGAGGAAGAAGAAGGCAAGGGAATAATTTTGAAATTTTAAAATTTTAAATTGAAATTGTTAATTTTATCGTATTTGATTAATAAAAAATGGTCTTTTTTTTTTATGAAAGAGATTTTTAATATAATAGAACATCCATTAGAATTATTTCATATAAAGTTGAAAATTGATAGAGAAGTTAATTAATTATTTTGATTAACTATGATAAACTACAAAGAATTCATAGTGATTAATATATATAAAGTTAATATTTATTGATAAGTTAATTAATAAAATCTTATACACTTTTGCATATTATAATTATTATTTCTAAAAATAATTCTTAAAATTAAAGCTTAATAAAGAGAGTTTAAAAAGAAATTCAATTATATGTAATTAGTACAATTTATATTTAGAATTTATTTTTTATTTTCAAAATTTCAAGCAAATTTTAAACAAAAATAAATAAATTATAAACTATACATTGTGTAGGTGGATTATTGTTTGATCCCTGGCAGGCCGTTAATTTCTACTATTAAACCAAATAAATCCATAATATATCAACTATGTTGAATATTTTTAGCATAAATGAAATAAGATTAATACAAAAAAATTGTGTGATTATTGTAAATTTGTTATATGGAGTTCTTTGTATAAGTATTAAGCTTATTTTACTTTTTGATATTCAATTGTAAGGTATACATATTTTAAAAGGTTATCGAGTAATATGAAATTTCTACTGGATGTAATATTATATATTTCCCCATGTATTTAAGTAATAGACAAAAAAATTTGATTAACAAAATAATATTTTTAAATTGATAGATATTAAAATTTCTAAAAGTGAAGAACTACAAATGAATAATTATATATAAAATTAAAATTTTTAATTTTTTTTATCTTTTCACTAAGTGAATATTTAATATCTTATATATGCTTGAATAAATTTTGAAATCCAAAATTCTCAAAAGTTTTCTTTATATCCTTTTGTGTCTATGCGTCAAAGAAAAAAAAATTATTTCACTTATTAAATATATAGAAAAGTAGTATTGTCAATAATTGTTAATTAATTATATAAAAATTAATAGTACAAATTTGACTGGTTCATATTTGATAACATAATGAAGAAATTAAGTTGGGCCATCAATTTAAAATAATATTACTCCTGTTAACATGTGAAAAGTGAAAAAAAATACTATGCCCACATTAAGTAGACAATCAATTAGAAAAATTTATTATGAATTGTTAATCAAGTTACAAATTATGATTATCAAAGGTCAGGATTAAATAAAATAAAATTCAAGAGTTGTGATTTAAAATTCTACAGTATTATAATATTATTTTAAAATAATCCATTAATAGATCAAAGATGTTTATGTACTTTTCTTTCATAATTGATAGAAGTATGAAAAATACTGATAACAATTGAAGAAAAATGATAAATTTATTATAGAAAATTAATAGATTAAAACTATAAAGAGATACTACGATCAAGATTTATCAGTGGCAGCTTAAGTCCATTGTTGAAAGAGGGAGAACAGAACCTTCTAGAACTGCTTTTTGAATATGTTCTAACTCTAAATTGTTAATCTGGACTTATTTGGTCAGAATATGTTATTTTAGTTTCTCTTACGGCGATTTTAATAGCAATGTTTTTCCAAATATACCTCTACAATCATATTAAAATATATAGTAATAAATATTTTTAAACTTATTAATTCTTTAATCTAAAATTAAAGACAATTAATATTGTAAATTTGACTAATATAAATCAAATAAATGAATTTAGCAAATCAAGATTTTAAATTTTTATAAAAAAAAATTCATTTTGAAAATATGCTCCAAATAATTTTCATCTATTGAAGTTTATCCATTAAAAATCAATTTTATTTAATTTTTTAATAAACACATTAAATATTTGATATTTATAAATTTTGTATAATAATGCATTAAATAGAGGTATAATAAATAATTAATAAATTAACTATATTTTAAAAAAAATGAACTATATTTTAAAACGGACAAAAGAAAATCTATTTGAAACGGAGACAGAAATTACTTGACTGACGAGATTATCAATCCTTCCAAACATTATTAATGGTTCAATAATTTGCAACCAAAGGCCAAGCCAATCACATATTGGCATTAATATTGTAAGGACTGATGTGTAAAAGTTGAATAATGTGGGGTGGTTGGACTTTGACGATATGGCTGCCTACGTTGTATTCTTTGTTTCTACACTTCCAAACCTAATGCAGAGACTAATAAGACCAAATATATATATGTATCATATCCAGAATTTGTAACTAGTTTTACTTGTTGCCATGTTGTCACAGCGTGCCCAATTCCAACCAGAAACTTTAAAATATTATCCACCTGAACTTTGCCACGTCAGCCTCCCTGCAGAGAATATATATATTCTACCCTTTTTTATTTTTGGTTTTTTACATTTTCTAGATAATATTTTCTTAGCTGTAAATTCGGTCAAAATGTCCGCCGCTTGGACTTTGCCACAGTACGACAAGATGGCTACGTTGTAGTGTCCTAGTACAACTAATCATAAAAAAAAATTTAAAAATTTAATAAAATCTTATTTATATTTAGTCACATATCACAAGAACCATGAAGTTTAAATTTAATTGTATAGATGATCAAAAAGTATTTACTTTCGAAACTTAAATATAAGGTTTAATTAGTGACTTTGCATCAAAATAGTAAGAAAAATAAATTTTTTATTTATATTATTAAAAGGCCATCAAGTTAATTATTGTTTAAAGTTACAAATATTATTAAGTCGGCCTTGATTGAAAATATAATTTATTATATTTTTTAGATATATTTACATAAATTAATGAAGTTAAAGTATTGACTACATTTAATACACAATGTAATTAAGTAAATTACTAATTAAACTTTGATATTAATAAATAAAATATCATATATCGAAACACCTTTTTAGTACACGTTTTCTGACTCTCTCAACAGGGAAAGAAAATGCAAAAAATTAAAATTTATGTAACTGAAATTTTTTAGTTAATACTCACAAAAATAACAAATGATAAAATTAAGAAAATACCAAAAATTCACACTGCAACTTATGCAATTGCCAATATATTTTATATTTCATTTTTATTGTATATTATCTTTTAATGATGATAATAATCAAGTTTATAAATATATTACAATTGAGTTTCATTATACTCCTTTTTTAGATTTATAACTTTTAGATTCGGAAAAATTATACATGCAATTACTATTTATTGAAAGTATTTTATTATATATTATTTTTTTTATGTAAATTAACATCTGAATCTATAAACAAAGTAAAAATATTTAAAATAAATATTAAAATTTAAATTTTTTTCAATATAAATCCTTTTTTAGTGTTAACAAGAATAGAAGAAAGAGAAAAGATATTTATGTGGTCACCTAAAATTTTATCCGAGTTATATTTATGGCTTTATTTATTTAACAAACATTATATAAATAGAAAAATTTTAACTTTTAAGAGCTTTTATTTTAATTTTGGTTAAAACTTTGTTAGTTTATTTGCAATAGGATTATAATATATTTTAAAATTAAATAAGGTCTACTAAAATGAGAATAAGATTTTTTTTTTTTTAGAGAAACATAAGAATAAAATTACATAATCCAATTTTGAGATTTTTTTTTTAGTATTAAGGGAAAAAATTTTATATTGATGTGTTTTGAGAATGTTTCTTCATATGTCAAGTACTCTTAAAAAAAAATCATGAGCAAAATATTTGATAAATTAGGTGCAATTTCATTTCTAATTTTAACATGTGGCTAAAAAATTAATAAATGTTAAAAATATAATTTTACTAATCTCTCTCCCTCAAAAAAAAAAAAATATAATTGTAAGTGTAATCTCCTAACTACATTGATTGGGATTTGCTATAGAAAAAAAGAATCATATTCTAATAATTATATTTAAGAAAAAATTTTAAAAGTACTTTACAGTTTAGATTATGTAATTTTTTTATAATTTAAAATATGAAATTTAACTTCACTAGTAAATAAAGTCCTAATATTCTAACGTTATTAAAATTGATAATGTATCATATTGGCATTTGATGACATGTCACATTGCTATGACAAACTTTTTAAGAAAAAAATATTATATGATTTCAAGATTTGACATTTTAAGTCATGTGATTTTTTTGGACGTCTGAAATTTAACTCTATTAACAAAGAAGGTCTTAACCTCCTAATGCCATTAAATTGATAATGTGTTATCGTGATATGACTAATTTAATGACATGTTCCACTAATATGATAAATTTTTTAAATTTTTTGCTAATATTGAATTTTTTCTTAAAAATATTTACTAAAAGAATTCTTTAATAAATATATTTGTTTATTTAATTAAAAAAACTTGAAATAACTTAAAAAGCATAATTAAAAAAACCAAATTACTTTTTATTGACCATTTTGTATTTTTTATTTGCTAAACATAACTAAAAAAAATTCATACAAAAAATTATTCTTTATACGTAATGAACGCAACTAAAAAAAATTTAGAGTTAAATTCTTTTATTGATTAAAAGAGGTTTAGATTAAATTTTTAGTAATAAATAAATTATGGTATAAATAAATTTATTATCATCAATTTTGAAGACATCAAATATGCGACAACAATAAAGATTAAACAACAATAATAATTTTCTATAATTCTTAAAAATTTAAGAATTTACTATATTAGTGTAATATATCATTAAATTAACCACTTCTGCATGACATATCATCAATTTTAATAGTATTAAAGATTAAATTTTATTTGTTAATGAAGTTAAATCTCAAACTTTAAATTATCTTAAAAAAATTATAAAACCTAAAATGTTAGATCCTAAAATTACATGATACTTTTTTGTTCTTAAAAAAATTTATCATATCGAATTGGCCATACTAATATGAAACGTCATCAATCTTAATTATGTTAAACCTCATACCTCAAATTATCCAAAAAATACAAGATCTAAACTATCAAACCTTGAAATTATGTGATGCCTTTTCATACTTTGTTCTAATATTTATACTATACATAAAAATAATATATTTTACCCTAATTTTGACATAGAAAAATTATATTTTAATAATAATATTTATACTATATATAAAAGCATTGCATTTTATCTTTATTTTATCCAAATTAATATATTAGGTAAATAAAACTCAAAAAAAATAATTTAAAAAATTAAACATAAGTTAAAAATATATAATGCTTAGGTTGTTATCTAAGCCTAGGCTTTGACTCATTTATTGTCATAAATAATAATTCTTGTCAAATTAAAATAGAAATTCGGAACCTATATAATTTTTAATTGTTATATATTTCTAATAGACTTCAATTCCATTTAAAAATCTTTTTTTTTACTACTTATAGGATTGTCTCCATCTTTAATCTACTTAAAATTACTTAAGTACTACTTAAATTTTTTAAAATTTATTTTATTTTTACATATATTATAATTAATAATTGATATAAAAATAACTTTATAAATATACATGATTATATTTTATAAATCCAATAATATTATTTCTTGAAAGATTAGAAGAATGTGAAAAGATAGATTTATTTTTTTTAACTTGAAAAATAGCTTTATAATTTTATTAAATTAGGAATGATTTATTTATTTGATTTATTTTAAATTATAAAATAATTTTGTTATTTAAATTGAATTAATTCTTATTTTATACTTAATTGAATTTAGTAAGCAAAGAATACAAATAAAATTACTAATTGGTAGTGAAATTATAATTTTGGATTTCGTTGAATTTGCAATAAAAAATTTTAAGGACTTAATTGATTTTTTACTTTCGTTAAACAGAAAGCCACCATGTCAAATTTTTTTTCTCTGCGTTTTTTTTAATTTTAGTATAAAACTTTTTCATAAATAGACAATATATGTACACTTTTTTTAGGGTTATTATTTTAATTATCTAATTTTTTTCTTTTCAATATTTTTAATTTTTATTTATAATTTTTTATCTTCTCAGTTCCACATGATAAATTATTTGAGAACTCAATAATTTTTATGTGAAATAATTAGCTTAATAATTGATACGTTTTTACCTCAAATATATTTTGATCAAAATTAATTAATTAATGAATTAAATATACAATAGTTTTTAAATATAGGTGTTGCACGTCATAATATTTAACATTTGAAAATTTTATTTTAATTGTCTTTGGTCTACATAATGATTTTTCTTTTAAAAATTTAAGTAATTCAATTTAAAAGTTATGATTTTAATCTATGCAATTGAAATTTTTTAGTCAATACTCATAAAAAAAAATGAACGACAAAATTTAGAAAAATCTCAAAGGTTTATAATGCAACTTGTGGAACTGCCTATATATTTTATATTTTATTTTGTTGAATATTATCTTATAATGATGATAATAATCAAGTTTATAAATAAATTAACATTTAGATTTCATTGTACTCCTTTTTTAGATTTATAATTTTTAGATTTGGCAAAATTATGCATGCAATCACTATTTATTGAAAGGATTTTATTATATTAAATTAAGATGTAATCTATGAAAAATATTTAAAATAAATATTAAAATTTAAATTTCAACAATATAAATCTTTTTCAATCGTTAATGTAAGTGCAAAAATAAGAAAAGAAAATTATCAGATCACCTAGAATTTTATCTGGGTTATATTTATGTTAAAAGGTTGCAAAAGTTATGCGTTTGATTAAATGTATAATTAAAAAAAACCACTTAAACTCTGTTTGGCATGACAAAATTAGATTATAATCTAATTTAACTATTAATATAGGCTAGTTTAACCAATAAATTTTGTTTGATAAACTAAATTTTTTGGAAAAAAACTAGATTATGATCTCCCTAAAAAAAAGATAGTAAAATTAGTGTTCAACTAAATAAATGACTAGATTATGATTTTTTTCCCATTTTACCCTCTTTTTTTTCCTAAATGTCAGTTAATATTCTTTTATATTATTTTTACATTTTTCAGCTATCATTTTAGCTATTTTTACCAAATACTTTTACATAAATCAACTAGATTATTAGTCACCATATTCTAATCTACTAGATTATTAGCTACAACAAGATTATCAGCTAATAGTTAGATTATCAATTAGTTAATAAATTATTAGTTAATTTTTCTAAATAGTGATTTAGGTTTTGTTTCGCATGACAAAACTATATTATAATCTAATTTGACTATTAATATAAGTTAATTTGACTAATAAGTTTTGTTTGGTAAACTGGATTATTTTTTTTAAAAAAAAAGCTAGATTATAATCTCCTTAAAAAGAAAGCTAGTAGAACAAATATTTACTAAACACTTTTACATTAATTAACTACTTTTACCAAATATTTTTATATCAATTAGTTAGATTGTTAGTTACTAGATTTTCATCTACTAGATTATTAGCTACAACAAGGTTATCAACTAATAGCTAGATTGTCAACTACTTAATAGATTATTAGTTAATTTTCCTAAATAGAGCCTTAGGCTTTATTTGACATGACAAAACTATATTATAATCTAATTTGACCATTAATAAAAGTTAATTTGACTAACAAGTTTTGTTTGGTAAACTAAAATATTTAGAAAAAAAAAAAGCTAAATTATAATCTCCTTAAAAAAAAAAAAAGATAGTTGAATCAACATTCAACGAAAAAATTATTAGATTATAATTTTTTTTTATTTTACCATTTTTTTTATCTAAATGACATAAACATGTTCTTTTATATTATTTTACATTTTTTTTTATCTATTTTTACCAAATGCTTTTATAATAATCAACTATATATTTTTAGCTACAATAAGATTATCAACTAGTAATTAGATTATCAACTAGTTTTCTCAAACAGAGGCTTAAAAGGTTGCGAAAAGTTGATAGTCTTTCAATCATTATGTGGGTAATATATATTACACGTAGAATGATAAGTGAAGTGTATTATATCCCTCACTGTGAATAGGGTGTAATAAAGGAGTCGAATGAAAGACATTCATCTCCATTATAGATGTTCTTATAATCCTAGTCAAACTAAAATGGAAATTCTCGAAAATAGAAGAAATTCTTAAGTGAACTCATTATATAACTAAGATGACATTGTTTATTTAAAATTTATTAAATTTGATATATATAATTATGTGCAAAATAGAGAACTATGATTAATAACTTAAATTTAATAAATTCTAAACAAATAATGTTACATGTTAAATATATAATGGAGGGTTCATAATTATAGTTGGTGAATTAAGTTCACCCAAAAATTTTTTCAAAAATAGACATGTATACTTTATTAACTTTTGTTTTCATTAATATTCCTATTTGTTTAGTATATTTCGTTTTATTTATTTATTTATTTTAATTTTATGTCAAATATTTTTTATTTTGAATAATTTTAGTTTAATTTAATTCTAGACTTTTTCCTTTTTTTTTTTTTAATCTATCTGTCTAGTCTTCCAGCCGTGCAGCTTATATATAATTAAGATAGATGTATTCAACACACTCCTCCGCCAAATGTGTAAGCAAACTTTGGGTCTGTAGATAATCACATAATCACCAATGGAAAAGCGGGTGGCGATCATCGGAGCGGGAATCAATGGTCTTGTTGCCTGTAAGTACGCTCTCGACAAGGGACTCGCTCCAATTGTGTTTGATCCTGAATCAAGAATTGAAGGCGTCTGGACACGTACTATTGACTCAACTAGACTCCAAAACCCCAAAGATAGTTACCAGTTTCTTGATTTTTCGTGGCCTTCCGATGTAAAAGATGTGCATCCAACTCATACACAAGTTCTGAAATATATTGAATCTTATGCTCAATATTTCCAAATTCTTCTGTGCATAAAGTTCAATTCCAAAGTTTTAAGTATAGACTATGTTGGAGAATCTTTTGAAGAGATGAAAGCTTGGCATCTATGGGGTGCAACTGGTAAGCCTTTTGGCTCCAAAAGGAAATGGCACGTCAAGGTTCGAAACACCAAGAACAGAAACTTTGAGGTATGCCTAGAAATTCAGAATTATTTGTTGATAGTCTATCACACCATTTGTTTCAACTACTAAAATTTGGTACAGCGATATCAGAGTCCCTGTAAAATTGCTTCTTCCATCTCCAATTAAAGCATAAATTACCAAAAAAAAAAAAAAAACAGACCTTGTTCAAAGATTGCATCTTCGAGGTAATGCCCAGAGATTCAAAACCATAAAAAAAAAAAAAAAAACCATCACTAATGAGCTTTGGTTCGTTGTTACTCGTATCGCCTCCATTTTCGAGCTTGAACCCCATTAGGAGCCTGAGTTACCAAAATAACTAGACCATTTTTGAAAGATTTGATTAATTGTTTTGTTGGGCGCAGGAGTATCAAGTTGAGTTTGTTATTCTCTGCATTGGACACTTTAGTGGCCTCCCAAACATTCCAGAGTTTCCACCAAATCATGGGCCTGTGGTGTTCAGGGCAAGGTGATGAAGTAACTATATTTTTGTTTTTTAATTTTCATTTGATTGAAGTTATTGCTTTTTTTTTTTTTTTTTTTTTTTGAATTTAGGAGTCAAGTGCCCATGCACAGTGGTTCAAAGGAATGCTTATTGGCTTCTTCCCAGTGGTTATTTCTGTGGAAATTTGCTGGGTTTCTTATACTTTAATCGCTTCGCAGAATTGTTGGTTCACAAGCCTGGTGAAACATTTTTAGTGAGTCTTTTGGCCACCTTGCTTTCCCTTGGTAACATTTTCTTTTTTAGGTTTGATGACACTAAACACTCGAATCTTTTTCGTATTTTCATCGTTTTATCAAATTTTTCAAAATAGATAATTTACATGAACTTCTAGAGACATAAATGATTTAATAATGTGATTATTATATGTGTTAAAAAAATATCATTCTTTAATCTAGTAATTCACAATTAGATGAATTTTGTATTAAAAAATCATGTATTATATTAATTATTAAATTTATAATCAAAATTAAGAATTTTTTTTAAAAAAATAGATGATATCTAACATTTTTATGGATATCACAATTTAAAGATAAAATCAGTGAAATATGTATTTATTTTTCTAGTTTTTGTTATGGATAAAATTCAAATAAGTGCAAAAGAATTTTTGAGTAGATATATATTTTGCGAGGTCCTATCAACGGTGAAATACGAAAAAATTTAACTATTTAGTGTCATTAAGCCTTTCTTTTTTAACACCTATGTGTACGTTAATTTGTTCACCAATTTTCTACACGAACTGTGAATTTATGATGTAATGGAATGGATATACAGAGGTGGGGAATATCAAAATTCGTTAAATGCTATCTTAGATACCATTGAAGAAGTATGGAATGCTACCGAAAATAAGCTTTGATGAAGATATATTATCATGTCAGACTGCAATATTGCCCAAAAATTTCTACAATAAAATGGAAGAGGGAAGCATCATTATCCAGAATTCAAAAAGCTTTAGGTTCTGCAGAAGAGGTCTAATTATTGATGGAGAAGCTCAGCCATTAGAAACAGACGTCGTGATTTTGCCACAGGATTCAAGGGTGATGAAAAGATTTCAAACATTTTTGGGTCTTCAGTTCTTCAAGATTGCATAAAGGCTACTTCTCCAGTTCTCCTCTAAAGGTCATCTACTAACACCCCTTCTCATGTGTATATATATATATATATATATATATATATATATATATATGTATATATAGTTTAGGCAGTAAGGAGTCCTTAGGTTTTGTCTAATGCAACTCTTTGCCAGACTGCTCCAAATAGTTTATCTATGTTATTCGAACCCAAGATCATAAAAGACGAATATACTCTATCACCATCCAAGTCAATTTCCATTCGTTTGATATAATTTTCAATAGGATTGACCTTGAAGCTTTATGCAATTTATCATCTATTGTACTTTATACAGTTCAATTTAATCATCCTCAGCTTTGATCAGACAAATACCTCATCCCCAAATACCTCAACTCGCAATAATAGGACGCAATGAGAGCTCCTCAATTTTGAACATCTCTGAAATGAAAATGCTGTGGCTGTCGCATTTTCTTGATGGGAATCTTGAATTACATTGCAGAAGAGACATGGAAAAGGAGGCCAAAATGTGGAGTGATCATATCAAACATGTCTCGGGGCGATACTTTAAGATAGCTTGTCTTAACATTACTTGTATTTGGTACTATGACCGACTTTGCAAAGACATGGGCTACAATCCCAGAAGAAAAACATGATTTTTAACGGATCTGTTCGTACCATAAGGACCAGCAGATTATGCAGATCTTGCAACTAAGATAAACTAGACCTGCAAGCATTTGTTAGGAGTGAGGGTGTAGAATAGCAATATATAATGGAATGTATGACAAGCTTAGTTACAAATAACAAACCATTTATTGGCATTAATAAGAAGCTGTTGTGATGCCCACATTTCCCTGGAAAAGTAATAATAAATTTCTTGAGTCCCTCTCTCTTTTCTTTCTGTTCTTTATATCTTCTTTCTTTACTTTCTTTTTCCTCTTCTTCTTCTTCTTCTTCTTCTTGTCCTTCCCTGCTAATACTTCCGTTCTTAATCCTAATTTCTTCTTTTGTTCCTCAATAAGTAGCAAGTCAGGATTAAATGCCTAACAATCATGACAAGCATGTATCCAAGCCGTTAGATCCAGAGCTTCCCTTATTAAGAAAAGGAAAGTTCGTCATGGCAAATAGTAACATGCTTCAAACCCTAGGGGGCTGGGTCCAAGCTTTAGAAGTTAGATTTGAAGCTCTTCACCAACAAGTCAAAGAAAACTTCAATGTTAGTTTGCAGAAATTTAATGAGCTACAAGCTTGCCTTAGAAGAGCGGAAGAATTGCAGAAAGAGAGTCAGAAGATGGTAGTAAGAGATTCAATTACGCTATGTTTGAAAACTCAAATTTTAAAATAATTGAATAGAATTCTATTTTTATGATTTTTCTTCAGAAAGTCTACATTTTAAACGATTTAATTTTTTATTTAAAAAGTAATTTGATGAGAAAGTCAAATTAATTAAAAAAATTATAAGATTTTAAGAGAATTTATTTCAATCAATAATTTACATAAAACTGCATTATTAATCTTAAAATTTAAATTGATATTATATTTATTTTTAAAAAATAAAAACATTATAAAAAATTAAATAATTTTAATTTATTATAAATAATAAAATTCACTTGAATTATCAATTCAAAATTTGTTGTAAATAATAAAGTGAGAAAAGTCTATTAGTAATTTTTTTACACAATTTATTTCAAACAAGGGCAAAGGTTCTTAAAATAATTTCTCGAATGTCTAGATAGATTTTCCTTATTTTGGCAAATATTTAATCCAAGAACTTGGGTCATGAAATGTCGAAGTACTTCTTAGTTTACAATATTTGAGGAGAACAAAATTGAATTAGCATCATTATTGTTAGATGAGAAAGCTGATGTGATATATGTCTCAATTCGAGAGACCCTACTATGTCTTTATTTATGAAGTTTAAAGTATTTCCATCAATGCAATTCCATGATACGAGTAATGCCACTAACTAATGACCGCTCCAAGTTTAGCCTCAAAGCTAGTTTGGAAAAGATTACCCCGTAGTTAAGGGTTTTATTAGTGTTTTGCCTTAAGTGCATCCTCATTCTCCTGTTGGTTCGACTGCATATTCTCGTCACGGCCATGAGTGCGTTAATTTGGAACTGCCAAGGTTTATGGCGTACCTTGGCAGTTCAATACTTACGAAGCTTAATCCAATCACAACGCCCTCTAATAGTATTCCTTGCAGAAACAAAGCAGATGGGCAGGTATATGGATAAGGTAAAAGGAGCTTTTGGTTTTGAACATCAATTTTATGTTAATCCCGTCGGCAAATAAGGTGGCCTTTCGTTGTGGTAGAATTCGGAGATAAAGGTGACAATTCTTAACTTTTCCTCCTATTGGATCCATATAAAATGTGTTCTTAACACTGGCTTAGAATGGCTCTCAGCCTTTGTCTATGGAGATCCGTCTGTTAATTTTAAATCTGCAGTTCTATATCAGATTGCTTCTCTTAACCCGGGTCCCCAATTCCCTTGGATAGCAATTGGGGATTTCAACACCGTTGATAGTTATGATGAGAAAATTGGAGGAAAACCCGTACCTCAGTCACAATTGGCTATTCTCCAAAATTGATCTTACTTTTACAGGTCCCCATTTTACTTGCTCAAATAAACGGCAAGGGGAGAGTCTAATAATGCAGCGGATTGATCGGGGTTTCATTAATCTTTCTTGGAGATAAATGTTTGAGAATGCTTCCGTTAGACACGGTCATCTTTGCGGCTCTGATCACAGGCCACTAACTCTTTACCTCTTTGGTCGAATATTTCGAACTAAAAGAACATTTCATTTTGAATCCAGATGGCTGAGTGAAGCAAAATGTGGAACTATGGTCAAAGATGTTTGGCACTCATACATCGGAGGATCTTATCAATTTCAGTTGGTGCAAAGGCTTAAGGAATGCAGCAAGCACCTGTGGCATTGGCATGAAGCTGAGGTTGGGAACACCAGGCATAAAATCAATATCATCCTCTCCCAATTGCGGTCACTTAATAGAAGCAGTGTATCTCATCCAGAGCAAGAGAAAACTCTAGTGAGCCAATTAGAAACTCTCTGGAACAAAGAGGAACAGTACTGGCATCAACGATCCCGTATTTCACGGCTTAAAGAGGGAGATGGAAACACTGCATTCTTCCATGCGACTACCATAAAACGAAGATGGTCTAATCAAATTTTAGCTCTTAAATCTCCAGATGGATCCCATGAAGAAATAGTGGTACATATTCTTAGTCATTTTAAACAATTATACTCATGCACCACAATATCTAATTCGGATGAGATACTAAACTGTATTCCACATGTTGTTACTGATGAGATCAATTATAATCTTCTAAAACCAGTCACTCTTGAGGAAGTTACTAATGCTATCGATAGTATCGGTAGGCTTCAAGCCCCGGGACCTGATGCCTGCGATTTTCTATCACCATTTTTGGTCTTTTATTGAGAATGATGTATTCCAGGCTGTGTCCAAATTCTTCTCTTCTAACTATCTCCTCAAACAAATGAATCAAACTAATCTTGTGTTGATCCCAAAAGTCCCTAACCCTGAATCCTTAGATCAGTTTCGCCCTATCAGGCTGTATGTGAGATACAAAATCATAGCCAAGGTCATCGTTGACAGACTAAAGTCCTTTCTCTCACAATTAGTAGATCCTTCACAGTCTACTTTTATTCAAGGCAAACATATCCAAGATAACATCTTGATAGCAAATTAGTTTATGCATGCTTTAAAAAGACCTCGTTCCCAGGAAAAAGCTATGATGGCTGTCAAATTAGATATATCCAAGGCTTATGATAGAGTTGACTAGAAATTTCTGAGTTCTATCATGCACAGAATGGGTTTTCATCCTATGGTTATTCATGTGATTATGCAATGCGTGACAACAGTTACATATGCTATTTGTTTTAATGGCACTGTCTCTAAATTTTTTCAACCTTCTAGAGGTCTAAGACAAGGGGATCCTATATCTAGTTATCTTTTTCTTTTCATAACCAATGCCTTCTCTGCCTTTCTTCGACAGTCCATTGCCCAAAATCTTATCAAGGAAGTTTGAATCAATATCAGATGTCCCCCATTATCACACCTTATGTTTGCTGACGATACTTTGTTGTTTCTGTATGCGTCCCACGTGCAAGCTATAAATATTAAAGAAATCCTTGCTAAATTCCAGAGAGCATCCGGGCAAGTTTCTAATTATACGAAATCTGGGATATCCTTTGGTAAATCTGTTCCTTCTGATACCAAAGATAACATCCTTGCAACTTTAGGTATGTCGCAAATGAAAGTGAGGGACAAATATTTGGGCATACCTTGCCTTTTAGGCACCAGCAAATGTCACACATTTCAATATATTCTCGATTGCATGATGAAGAAAGTTCATAATTGGAGTTATGTTTTTCTATCTAGTGGGGGAAGAAAGGTCATGATCAAATCTGTTTTAAATGCCAATCCTTTATTCCCTATGTCATGCTTCCTTCTCCCAAAAGCCATTTGTGCTCAACTGAATGCCATGATAGCCAAATTCTGGAGAACTCAGGATATTGACGCTAGAAAAATGTGCTTAGATATCTGGGAGGCTTTAACTTGACCTAAAGGACTAGGAGGGCTTGGGTTCCTGAGTTTTTATGAATTCAATTTAGCTCTATTAGCCAAACAAACATGGAAATTAATTATGGAACCAGATTCTACTTGGGTCGTCTTATCAAAGGTCTCTATTTTCCACATGGCACTTTTTGGGATGCTACTACAGGAGGTAGCCCATCTTGGGGCTCTTCTATCTTCTAGACAAGTCCTGCTTAAAGGGGCTTTGAGACTCATCGATGATGGAAAATCGACCTATATATAGGACCACCATTGGATCCCATCGATGCCTAATTTCACTGTTACATCAGTAAAACCATCACACTGCCCTGTCTATAGTGTGAACTTATTCAGGATGGGGAATGGAGGATTAATGACCTGATTCCCTATCTTTCTCCTAATGAACAACATGCCATTTTAATAACCCCTATTGGTAACAATAGCATGCTTGATGAATGGATTTGGTCCCCTACTAAGTCTGGAAGTTTTTCAGTAAAATCAGCTTATTATACTCTGAAAAGCAACTCATCCAGCATTAGTGGGGATGCTGCTTCTGCTTCATCTAGCTCTCTGCTGGAATCTTCCTTTCGGAAATTCATATGGAGCATTTGCCTCCCTTCAAAAATTAAATTATTTTTTGTGGAAGATGTTTTACGGTTCACTCCCTGTGGGTGCTGTATTAAAGGCTGAGAGGCTTAAGTATACCTTATATATGTCCCTTTTTCTGGTCTGACTATGAGACAATTGAATACCTCTTTCTATGGTGCTCACATTTAGGACTAATTTGGTTTGCTAGTAATCTTCATTACACACCAACAGATAAACATCATTCATCCATTTCACATTGGTGGACGCATCTAAAACAAGCTTGGAAGCTGTCTCCTCAAGCTCCTATCTGGACCAGAATTGGATTCCTCCTATGGGCTTCTGGCTTGCTAGAAGCGCAATTTTATTTGCAGGGAAAGATTTTGATCCAATTTCCATAGCTTAACAGAATATCAAACTCTCAATCCCATTATCTCAATAGAACTGATTCTACTTCTTGGAGATTTCATCCTCACATTCATTATGTGGTACATATACATGCAAGTTTTGATAAACACGCTAAAAGAGCTGCTATTGCTGTTCTAGTTACAGGCAAAAGGAGGAAAATTATAGACGGCATGACCCGCTTTAGAAGGGCTGCTTCCAAGATAGACGCACAAGCACAAGGTGTTTTGCTGGCTCTTCTTTTGATTTCGCAAATCTGTATCCTAGATTTCATATTATGTATGGATAATCAACTTGTAGTTAATTATCTTAAAACACCTGAAGACTCCATTCCGTGGGAGATTTATGGGGCTGTATCCCAAGCAAGAGCAAGACTATCTTCCTTGTCTTGTAGGTCTAACTTTTGTTCCCAAACATCTCAATAAGCCAACTATATGGCTTGTTAAATGTCTAGAAAAAGGTAGTCTATCTTCTACTTGGGTTTCTAATACCCCATCAGATTTTGTAAAACTTATTGTTAGTTCTGTTTGGCCTGTTTAATGTAAGCTTTTCATTCTTTTTTACCAAAAAAAAAAAAAAAAAAAAAACAAGAGATAACTGATGTGTGATTTCAAAGGTACGTGGTTACTTAATCAATCACTGTTTTTTTTTTTTTTTTGTTGGCATAAGAAATATATAAAAGATTTCGAGAAGTGGATAAGCTTCATCAGGAGAAATCCAAGAAGAAATGAAATCCTTGTTGACGAAAGGTGATCATGGATTATCTGAATTTTATTTCATTTCTGATAAATCAGATGGTATCCAACTAATGATAATCTTGAGTCTTTTCGGCCAAAATCTATAAAATGAGGAAGAATATCCATATAATTGTTGAACATTTATCCAATTTACTCCATCCATGCTCTAATCATGAGAGAGTTCAATTCTTATCCGTAACGCTACCCAAATGTCTGCCACTTGCACTTTGCAACCTTCTGTTCTTTAGTGGTCCATAACAAATCTTCCAAAGATTGCACTATGACTACATGACAACAATGCGCTATACACAATATTTTACAAAAATTTTAAAAATTGATCAATTTGAGTTAATGAAGTCAACTTTATTTTCATAAATCGGAGGAACGCTTCTCCTCCTTACCGGCTCGAACCCTTGGCTTTGTGAGTTTGACAAGCATGCCAAGCCCATCCAGCAATAAGTGTAGCCAGTAATCGGAGGAACTGAAGTATAAAATAAGAATATAGAATTATTATCGATCTTCATAATACATAATATTTCTGTCTAACAAAGCTCATAGCTCTAAAATTTATAGAGATGCACCTTCAATTAGCCATTTACTTTTTGTTGATGATTGTTATTTATTCTTTAAGATTATTTTTCTTAAATATGAGACTGTGAAAGATATATTTGCACTTGTGAAACTACTTCAAGACAAACGGTAAATTACAATAAATTATTAGTTCTTTTTAGCATTAATACTGATGACTTGATTAAGGATATTGTGTGCTGGTTATTAGACGTTAGGGGGAGTGTCGGAAAAAAAAAAACATCTTCAATGCATTTTTTATTCAACTTAAATTTTTTTTATTATAAAAAATAGTTAAAAAAATAAAATTTTAACTCACCCTCTAATTCTAAATTATAAATTAAGATTCTTCTTATTACCAGCTTGAACCCTTGGCTTTGTGAGTTTGACAAGCATGCCAAGCCCATCAAGCTATAAGTGTAGCTGGTAATCGAGGAACTGAAGTATAAAGTAAGAATATAAAATTATTATCAATCTTCAAAATAAATAATATTTCAATCTAGTAAAGCTCATGGCTCTAAAATCTGTAGAGGTGCACCCTCAATTAGCCATTTACTTTTTGCTGATGATTGTTATTTATTCTTTAAGATATTTTTTTTTCAATGTGAAATTGTGAAAGATATCTTTACACTTGCGAGGTTGCCCCGAGACAAACGGTCAATTACAATAAATCATTAATTCTTTTCAACATTAATATTGATGACTTGGTTAAGGACATTGTGTGTCGGCTGTTAGACGTCAAGCGAATGTCGAAAAAAAAAACATCTCTAATACACTCTTTATTCAACTTAAATTTTTTATTATAAAGAATAGTTAAAAAAATAAGATTTTAACTCACCTTCCAACTGTAAATTATAAATTAAAGAATAAGTTTATTCTTTTTAAGCATAAAATCAAAATTTACTCTCTATATAAAATGTAATTAATAAATTTAATTTTCTATATATATCAATAATTATTATCTTATTTTCTTTTTTCTCTATCTTCCCACAATATTCAAAAAATTAACATTAAATATTGTTATGCATAAAATAAAATGAAGAGTGAAATATAAAGAGTCAATTAAATTTAAATAATTTTGTATTTGCTCTTTATATTTAAAGATTCTTTAAAATGCTCTTTATTACCTTAAATATGTTTTTTATTTTAAAGAGCATCATTGGAATTGCTCTGACCTTCTTTGATTGAAAGGAATAAGAATGAAGCATTGAGCTTCCGTGAAGAAGAAGGTATGACAACATTTACAAGGCCACAAACATAAATTTCTTTCACAAACGGGTAAAGAAATCTAGCTTAAAAGCAGTTGGACAAGTTGTTTCAAACTATGTTATGAATATTTTTCTTTTATCTATGGATATATGCAATGAACTTGAGAGAATGTTGAACTCTTAATGGTGGATACGTAGCTCAGGGACTATAAACAAATGTGATGAATGTGGTGGGATAGGTTATGTGTTCTTAAGGCTTTTGGAAGGCTTCGTTTCAAGAAATTAAGGGACTTAATCATAGCATTGCTAGGGAAGTAAGCTTGGAGGTTTGTTTCAAAACCATATTCCCTTGTGTTTCACTTTTTCAAAGCTTGTTACTTCCCTCATTCATCCTTTTTTTGAAGCCAAGCTTAGGAGCAATCTAAGCTATGCTTCGTGAAGTGTTTTTGCTACTAAAGTTATTATTTGCTATGGGGCCCGAATGAGGGTGGGGAATGGACAGAACATCTCGATTTGGATAAATCCATGACTGCTTTGTGGTAACAGTAAGAAGGTAATGATTGATATGCTTGTTGAGTTGAAGGATGTAAGAGTTGTTGATCTTATGATAATCAGGTAGAGGGTGTGGGATGTTGATGTTATTACTAATGTTTTCAATAGGAATGATAGAAAGGAAATTTTACAAATCCCATTGAGCCATAAAAAAGTTAAGGATGATTGTTACTGGGTAAAGGATGTGAAAGGTAAGTTCACATTCAAGAGTTGTTATTGTTGTATAAGAGGTGAGGAGCCTAATTTTTCTAGTCCTTTTATGGAGACAGTTGTAGAACTGCAAAATTACATAACTTCATATGGTGTGTGTGTAAAAATTGCATTATTCAGTCGATCTATTAAGAGCCAAGCAAGTTTTAATGCCTTATGCATAGTTTGTAAGGTTGAAAATGAGTCCATTCTTTATATCTTATATAACCGATTATTAACCCATGATTGTTGGTTATTATTTAGATTGAAGAATCCCTCACTAGGTTCACTTGTTTTTTTATTGGTTGCGCAATTTTTTGGTAAAGAATTCGCTAGAAGATTGTGTTATGTGTTGTGCAGGTCCCTCAACATGGAGAGATCACAATTAAAAAAAAAAAAAAAGGAATGCTTAGCCATGAAGCAGAAGTGTTTCATGGCCAAGTAACTTGGAGTGGCCTCCAAGTTGAAAGTCCACAACATAACCGATTTAGGTTAAGTGGCCTTTAGTTTTGCCTATAAATAAGCAATAAGGCAGTGTTGATCAATGGATGAAGATGGGTGAGATTGAAATCCCAAGCTTGTGAGTGAGAGAAAGCAAGAGATTTGGATGTTTATTTAGAGCTAGTTGAGAGTTCGAAATATTTAATGAGAGGGTTTACAATTTTTTTGTCCAAAATTTGTAGTGTGTTATTACAAGAGTTATAGTGAACTATCTCTTGTAGATCTTGGATGTAGGTTTATTAAGAAATCAAATCACATAAAATTCATGTGTTGCCTTTTATTTATTTATTTTGCTTCCACTCGAAAATTTCCCAACAAGTGGTATCAGAGATGTTGGTTCTTATTCTAGGCAGAGAAAAATTTTTTAGACAAAAAAAAAATTATGTTGTGAATAGTGTCAGGTACTCTTCACTAAGAACTACAGTGGAAATTTTTGAAGAGAGTGTTTTATTAGCAGAGGCTTTTGCAGACACCATGGAAAATACACTGAAGTTTGCAATCCCTTTGTTTGATGGAAATGACAATTTTACTCTATGGCAGAGTACTATCTATAAAGTTTTGGCATAACAAGTATTGATTTAGCTTTAGAGGAAGAAAACCCAGAGAGTATGACCGAGAGTGAATGAAAAATTATGTAAAGGAAAGCAGTGAGCACCATCCGATTAGCACTTGCTCCATAGGTCAAATTTGAAATAATCAAAGAGATGTCACCAAAAGCATTGTGGGACAAATTGAAGGAGATATATACGTTAAAGTCGTTGACTAACCGATTATTCATGAAAATGGAGATGTATTCACTCATGATGAGAGAAGGAGAAAACCTTCATGATCGCATCAATAAATTTAATCAACTAGTATGTCAGTTGGTAAATGTGGTGAAAAAGTTGAAGATTAAGAGCAAACATTGCTTTTGCTTGCTTCTTTGCCCAAATCTTATAAGTTATTGGTGCAAATAGTGTGCTAGAAAAACTACGTTGAAATTGATTGAGGTGACAATGGTGCTGAGAGAAAATGAGAGAATGATGAGGGGTAAAAACACTTCAACTGGGAGCAAGAGTCTAACACTAGTTAAAAGTAATGAAAGAGGAAGGACTCAAAATAAAAGGAGAGGTGATTAGAAAATAAGACTAAATTCTCGACTGAGAGACTATAATAATATGGAGTGCTATTAATGTGAAGAGACTGGTCACATACAAAATCGATTCCCAAAGCTAAATGAAGATTTAAAGAGTCCTAAGCAACTACAAGAGAAAATGAAAGGTAAGCTAAAGATTGATGATGATTCCTTAAATGTGATTAAAATCAGTGATGAATATGAAGATGAATTTCACCTAGTGAAAGAAGAAGATGTTGCGGATGGTTGCTCTGGTGAGAACAATTCTAATTGGGCAAAAAATAGTAAAGTGAAGAACAATGAGAAAATTGAGAAATCAGTCTAGTTTTCTAACAAGGTTGAGGTATGTAGAATTTTGAAGCAGAGTGCTACATCAATGACGAAGAGGGAGCCCTGTAAACTTGTTCTTAAAAATACCATTAAACCTTAGAGTGTAGAAGACTTCAGTTTTAGAGGAGTACGAAAAGACTACAGGGAGAAACTGTTAAGAGGTTACAACTGCAGTTGAATCCTACATGTTGTATAGAGGGGGAGAATTGTTATGTAGGTCCCTCCATGTGGAGGATCATAATTTAAAAAAAAAAAAAGAAGGAATGCTTAGCCATGAAGCTGAAGTGTTTCACGGCCAAGCAACTTGGAGTGGCCTCCAAGTTGAAAGTATGCAACATAATTGACTTAGGCTAAGTGGCTTTTGGTTTTGCCTATAAATAGGCAATAAGGCAGTGTTGATCAATGGATAAAGATGGGTGAGATTGAAATTCGGAGCTTATGAGTGAGAGAGAGCAAGGGTTTTATATGTTTATTTAGAGTAAACTGAGAGTTCTAAAAATTTGATGAGAGGGTTTACAATTTTTTTGTCCAAAGTTATAGTGCATTATTATAAGATTTATAGTGAATAATCTCTCATAGATCATGGATGCAGGTTTATTGAGAAATTAAATCACATAAAATTCTTGTGTTACCTTTTGTTTATTTATTTTGATTCTGCTGTTTGTGAAAATTCTCAAAAAATTTTCAAGACCATATTTTCTAAGATTTGTTAGGGTATATGGAATAATAGGAAGAATTGGGTATGGAATGCCAAGCCTAGTTCTGCCATGCATATTTTGAACTCTACGAGTTATTTGCTTAAATCAATGATTATAGGCTCAAATTATCTCAATTTGACTTAGCACTAATAGGCAACAATAACCTAATGGGGATGTTGTATGGTCGAAGCCTAAAGATGAGTGGCAAAAAGTGAATGTAGATGCTGTCATTTTCAGGGTCCTAAGAAGAGTTGGGCTAGAGTGTGTTGTAGGGACTCTAATGGGAAGTTGGTAATGGCTAGAGTTCAATCCTTGCTTGGGAAATTTTCACTAACAGTATGTTTGGATGAGGTGTTTATAATGAAATGGAAGGGTTATTAATGGATTGGTTTGGTTTGGAAAGAAAGTGTTAAATTATATTTATGTTTGGGATGATAGGAATAAAAAGAAATGATTTGAAATTAATTTTATTTGTTTGCACTGAAATGAAATGAAATGTTAACTTAAAATTGACAAAAATACCTTTATACATACAAATATAATTTTCTTTTATTTTTTCATTTATCAAATATTTAATATTAAAATATAAATTTATTATTATTATTCAAAAATTATATTTTATTTTTATTCACAAAAAAGTGAATAATTAATTTTTTATAACTTTTACGTTGTGAGTTCGAGGAAGAAGATAAAATAGTCTTAAATTAAGGGTAAATGTAATTTTAGTGTCTAAATTTTCCAAACTCATGCAAACACTCCAATTTGGAGTGTTTGTATTTTAATGGTTTGAAAGGATTTGGAGAGTTTATCAAACCATTTCAAACCTTTCTATTCCATTTCATTCCCTTTAACCCAAATATAAAATTTTTATCTAAATCAACTCAATCCATTTCATTATATTATAAACACTTCATCCAAACATAGGATAAGAGAAGCTGATGTGTTTAGTATTCTTGAGGCCCTAAGCTAGTTGTCCTAGCGACAGGTAGATTCCTTTGTACTTGAGATTGATGTGTTGCAAGTTATCCAAGAATTTCATGGTTGTCCCAGTATTTCTTATTTCTATTAATTATTGATGACTGTAAACATCTTATTGAGCACTTCAGGCAAGTATTAGTGGCCAAACAAACGCACACCTTGATGTCGAAAGAAAAAAATGGCTCTAAAAAAATTATTTGATCTTTAGATAAGCCAAACCAAATATTTTTTAAATTCAAAACTGGAAGCACAAAACAAGTGATACTAAAGAGACAAAGACTATGAAATTATTTATGTGAAAACTAAGAAAAAAAATAGAGATTGCTCTCAAATTCGGACAAAAAATCTCCTAAATCTAAGAAATAATCTTTATTTAGAACAAAATGTAGTAGAAATAAATAATAAAATATAAACGAAAGGCAATTTTTTGTCATAAAATTGCTAACAATGACCTCCTGAAAAATGGCTACGCTAGAAAATTCTAAAGAAAGAGTGGTTTGAGAGCTTTTTCAAAATCTAGAGGGAGGCATCATGCTTGAATGCTATCAGTTTAATTTAATTAATTAATTTTAAAATATTTTTATAATAATTAAAAATAAAAAAGTAATTTTAAAAATTAACTTAAAATCAACTGAAATAGCTGGTGGTGCAGTTCGGTTTCAAAACACAGGGTTACACAGACTCCTGAACCTTATGCAGACCTTGGATCTGTAGATAATCGCATAATCATTGATGGGAAGGCGGGTGGCGATCATCGGAGCAGGAATCAGTGGTCTTGTTGCCTGTAAGTACACTCTTAACAAGGGACTAACTCCAATTGTGTTTGAAGCAGAAGCAAGAATTGGAGGCGTTTGGACACGTACCGTTGACTCAACCAGACTTCAAAACCTCAAAAATAGTTACCAGTTTCTTGATTTTCCATGGCCTTCCGATGTAAAGGATGTGCATCCAACTCATACCCAAGTTCTGAAATATATTGAATCTTATGCTCAACATTTCCGAATCTTCCCATGCATAAAGTTCAACTCCAAAGTTTTAAGTATAGATTATGTTGGAGAATCTTTTGAAGAGATGAAATCTTGGCATCTATGGGGTGCAACCGGTAAGCCTTTTGGCTCCAAAGGGAAATGGCATATCAAAGTTCAAAACACCAAAAATAGCAACTTTGAGGTATGCCTAGAAAGTCAGAACTCTCTGTTTATAGTTCATCACACCAATTTTTTTAACCTCTAAGATTTTTTAGGTGGAATTAGAGTCCCGTTAAGAGCATAAATTACCCTC
>CATIWR010341788.1:0-32929 GCA_949677035.1 Omphalea diandra
TTAGACTTGTAAGTCTTTCTTCTATGTACTAATTTGGTATGAGTAGGAGGTTTTCTCACACCTAGCATATGTAAGTGTGGGAATGAGCATGTGCAAGAAGTGGGAGTAGTAAATCTATTAACATGAGATTTATTATACATGTATGCATAATTGGCTCTTTGAGCCTTAGCTCTTGAGCCTGGGATGGCCTTTCCTTTATCTTTAAGTTGAGGAAACTTAGTACTATGAGCATTTTTCTTCCCAATTACCTTAATTCTAAAAGTTTGAAGTGTAGACGATTTCACAAAAGTAGTTGTAAAGGATGAGGGAGCTCCACTAAATCCTAAACCATGCTTAATAAGAGGTGGTCTTTGTGACACAATTAATGTGTCTAATGCCTCTTTTCCTTTGTGAAATTTGGAGATTGAGCTTCTGTGCTCAATGACTTCTTCTTTAAGAGTGTCATTTTCCTTTTTAAGTGAGTCTAAGGATAAAGATGATGTAGATAATTTTTCTACAGATTTTTTAAGTTCTTCATTAGAAGTCCTTAACTCATTTATAAGCTCTTTTAGAGTCTTGTACTCATCTTTTAGTTTCAAGCACTTCTTCCTATAGGTTTTTGCTTGTGACTTGTATTTGTCACACTTTAGTGTTAGAGCTTCTAAAAGCTCTTCATCTAACTCATCTATTTCATAATCAGAATTAGAATGAGAAGAAGTACTTGCCTCACTTGTTGACTCCTCTAATGCTATGAAGCATATATTGGCTACTTCTCCTTCTTCTTCTTCTTCTTTTTCACTTGAGCTATCATCCCAAGTGGCTGAGAAGCTCTTCTTCTTCTTCTTGTCCCATCTCTTCTTCTTCTTCTTCATTTTGGGGCATTCATGCTTCATGTGCCCTTGTTTGCCATATTCATAACATGTGACATCATTTGATCTTTCTTTTGGACTTGGGGTACTTTTCTTGAAGACTCTTCTCTCATTTCTTCTTCTTATAAACTCCTTAGTTCTTCTAGAGAGTATTGCTAGCTCTTCTTCCTCTCTATCACTATCTTCATCACTTGAAGAAGTGTCTAATTCCTTCTCCTTGATTGCTGCTTTGAGAGCCATTGTTCTCTTTTCTGGCTTTTCTCCTTGGCCCCTTAGCTTCTTCATTTGCTCATCTTTTTGTAAGGCCAACTCATGAGTCAAGAGTTTGCCTATTAGGACATCTGTTAGGACCTTTCCAATCTCCATATTGGATTCTTATATGCTGCACACTCTAACACCAAATTTATCAAGTGGAAGAGTTTTAAGGATTTTGGTGTTTACTTCATAAATGGTGAGAGCTCTTCCAAACTTTTTCATGTTGGAGACAATGGACAAGAATCTGTTGGTCATTTCTGTGATGGTCTCATTATCCTTCATCATGAAGAGTTTCCATTCGGTGACGTACATTTCTAAATGGCTTGACTTCACAAGAGTTGTGCTTTCATGATAATTCTCTAAGGTCTTTTAGATTGCATGAGCTGTTTGGCAGTGTTGTACTCTCCCATCTCTTCTCTTGATATGGAGCTTAGGAGAATGACCATTGCTCTTTTGTTTCTCCCATTGGACTTTCTATGAGCTTCAACCCATTCTTCTCTTGGAATAAGCTTTTCATCACCATCCACAACATTTGTGGGTGGCTTTCATTCATTGATGACTACATTCCAAAGATCCACTATATCTATGTCAAGATAGATTTCCATCTTATACTTTCAATGAGTATAGTCGGTTCCATCAAAGTGTGCCCTTAGGTATGAGCGGATTGCTTCCTGTACCATGATCTTGTTTCACCCAATGAAGGTTTATGTGAAAACCTTGCTTTGATACCACTTGTTGGTCCTTGACACCAAGAAGGGGGGTTGAATTGGTGTATGAAAATTTCTAAAAACAAAGAAGTGATGAAAAGATTGAGACAAGCGATTTATAGTGGTTCAGGTATTAACCAACCCTATGTCCACTCCTCAATTCACCAATTAGGTATTTCACTCAATCACTAATGTTTTAGAAGCTCACACTCAACTTAGTGTTTAGGCTCACACCAAACCTTACAACTTGTGTTTTACAGGCTCACACAAAAACCTTTTACAAATGCTTTCAAGGCTCACACTAAAATCTATCTCGATGTGTTTTACAAACTCACACAATAACCTTACAATATGGTACTTAATGCTCAAACCCAATAATTAACAATCTTTTTAAAGAAAATTGAAAGAAATGAGTAGCAAACATTGAGAGCTTTTTCTCTTGATAATGAATTTCTTAACCTTGTAATTTACTAATGTTCGGTGGAGTATTTATACCCAAATTCCACCAAAGAGACTAACGGCTAGTCCAACGGTTAGTCCATGTGTCAGCTTCCCATTAGTGATTTCCAATTTTCCTTACGAAAGTCAAAACGGCTAGTTCACGTGACAACTTTTCATTAGTGCTTCAGGAAAATATAGTCATTGTGTTTTTGCAGCCCAGAATAAGTCACAGTTGCGATTTTCATTGTACAAACCGTGATCCTGACCGTGAAACAGCTTGTAAATTGTGCAACTTTCACTTCTCAAATCGCGGTTGCTACCAACATGTAGCCTTCGCAATTTTTGACTTCCAACGGCTTCCTAGGACATTTGTCAAGCTCTTATTGTGGACTTCTTTCCCTTTTGAAGCTTTTTGTAATTCGCGGTCACGACTTTGACGCGACACAAACTGCTAAATTTGTCTCATTTTTGGTTTGTTTCTTTTTGCTTGTTCGCGGTCGAGAATGACTCCGTGATTTAGCATGTCTGATTTTTGGCAAGTCTTCTCAAGAGTTGCAATCGCGAATCCTTGATTGCAGTCGCAAGTCACTTTAGAGTTAGAGAGATTTTCTTCCAACTTAACTTGAGAAACTTATTTTTCTGCAAAATCAACACTTAATAAAACCATTAGTAATGATCAATCTCCTTTGTCAAAATCAAAAGATGTTCTAAACTTAGGATTAACCATCATAGTCTAACAATTTTGTTTTCTTAAATCATGACATTTTATTTCTTAAAATATAACTTTTCTTATCATAACATAAATAATTCACATAAAATGGTGCTTAGAATCAAAGAGTTCATTATTAAATTCATACCATTAAGTGGTTCATTCTTAAATTCATACCATTCTAATCTCATTCCGTAAATAAGCATTAACATTAACATTAACTCTCATATAGATAATCTCATTCTAAGCATTACATAACATACTTATTACATATTATAGAGATATCTAAGAACATGGAATAAATCTTAATGATAATCTCATATAGATAATCTCATTCTAAGCATTACATAACATACTTATTACATATTATAGAGATATCTAAGAACATAGAATAAATCTTAATGATATTTCTTAATTATGTACATAATCCATTGATACATTATACATCAATAATTTAAAAAAGTATGAGGAAAATTATGATGCCTTTAACATATACATATTACTTAATTTATACCTTATAAATTCTAGTATACATCCATAGCACCTTCGTCAAATCTAACCTACAAAATACTATGTCATAGGGGATGAGTTTAATTAGATAGTCATATTTGATTTTAATTGTTGAAAATATGTTTTCAAGATTTTGCAAGGAATTTCAAAAAGGAATCCAGTCAATGACTATTGAAGTCACCATCCATGATCATTAAGGTGCCATTGTCAGTCTTGAAAAGAATCATAAAATTCCACATTTGTTGATTTTACCCAAGATTATTAGCAAAAGTATTTCCATGATCAATGATCTTTTAGAATATGAAGGATCATGTAATGATTATACCCAACGACCATCTGATGCTCATTAATTGGATTTCAAATATAGCACTCTTTCTTCTCACTATTTATATGATAAATAGTTATGTTTTTATTTTTGCTAAATTTTTTTTAATCTCCTTCTTCTACTATTTTACTCAACCTTTAATCTCCAAACTTATAACCTAAATCTCTTCCAAATGGCTTCAAAAGTTGAAAAATAAAAAATGGTTATGCAAATAGCTAAAAGAAACCTTAAACTTAATTCCTCTTCTAATAGTTCTAATGAAAAAGTAACTCTCAAAAAGAGGAAAAACTTAAGGTGATGAGAATAATAAAGGGGAAAAAACAATTAAACAATCTTCAATAGATACAATTCTTAAAAGACAATGAATAGGAGTGACTAAGGAAAAGGCTCCATAAATACATCATAAATTACTCAAAAGGTAAAGACTTAGTAATAACCTACTCAAGCATCTACATTTCCTCACTTTGGATCATATATGGTTGGGTTCGAATATCAAGACCAACTCAATCGATAAGGTAGATTGTTAATGGAAGAGAATTTAACAAATGGGTAAACTGATTAAGGTGTAGTCTTCATGAGCCAATTATGGAACTAATGAAGAGAATAAGATGAGAGTTTTTCTCAAGAATATAAAAGCAAGCTCATTATGATCTAATAGTAGAGTTTTTGGCAACTCTTAAAGTTATTGGAGAAGATTGCTTATGAACTAAAAAAGTGAGGACAATAATCTTCTAATTGAGGGGAAAAGAACATGTGCTAACACTAGGTTAGTTAGCTCAGTATTTTGAAGTTTTAGAAATTGGATACATTGAGCAAACACAAAAATTCATGCTAAACAAGAATAAATTATAGTTGTTCATAAAAGATGGAATTCCATCTCATGACTCTTCCAATGGCAAAGTTTTTAAAATCAAAATCCAGACTTTAAGAATTACCTATAAGTTTATTATATGGAATATTAATGGCAGAGGCAAATCTAGTGGCAATCGCACAACATAAGATATATTCCTATCATGGTATGTAGTAAATAAAAAAAAAGAGTAAATACTCCATGGATACTAGTAGATAGGATGGACATGTTATCTAATAAGAAAAATGAATTTATTATGGCTCACTTCATAATAAACATAGCCAAGTTTATCAAGGTCATAACTAAAAAGAGACAAAAGATAAATTTACCAAAACCATTTTTTTTCTTTTGTTACAAAATGAATCGATTAGTGAAAAGATCTTTTAGAACTAAGAATTTTAATAAAGACAACAATTGGAATCATTACAGCATAAGAGGAAGCTACAAGAGAGAAAGAAAGAGAGAGAGAGAGAGAGAGAGAGAGAGGATGAAGATTGAGAGGATGATATTAATAAAGTGGCAAGGGTAGGAGTAGAGGCAATTCAAAATATTAGAAAATATCAGCTCAAGCTATACAAAATAACCTTCTTCATCAGCATCTCCACCCTCAACTTCTTCTAATTTTGAATCTTAGGTACTACATCAATTAAATCTAATTAACCAGATGATAAAAATCATAAATGTTACGTAAAATGCCTTAATGTAAAAAAATCTCAATCACTAGTTGTTTCACTTGCCAAAATCTTACATTATATTACTAACTATCTAGACATTTTTGTTAGATCTTTATTAGATGAATTAATTAGAAATTTTGAGGAAACTTAAAATTTTCAAAAATGAGAACAAGAAAAGATGGTAAAAGGCCAAGGTAGGAAAGCCTCATAAAAAGTAGGAAAGACAAGTTAAATCAAGAAATCAAAAGGGCTATTAAGAACCAAGTCTTCTATAGTTTTCACAGTCTCAATCCCTTTGGGAAAACTTTCCTAACCCAAACAAGACCCCAACCTCTAAACTTCCTTTATGATTCCATCTTGTTTTATATGATTAACTCTACTTTTAAACTTTTTTTTTTTTTTTTGCATAGTTATAATGGCTTGACAACATAAACTTCAAATTTTATCATGTATTCCCTTGTCTAATTATTAATGCAATGTTATGTGCTCTAATTTTATGCTATATAATTACTTCCTTATTACTTCATTGTGTTATTATTGCCTTTATTATTAATGATAAAAAAAAAGGAGTAATGATATGATTTATTATGAGAATTACAAGGAATAGTACACTTAATAACCTATTTGAAGAAGTTTATTGATGTCTTAGTATTAACTTTGATATCCTTTAAATGATTAAAATCAATATGGCATAACCTAAGGGGGAATTAGCTGAAATTCAAAAAGACTTGAACTTGTTGTATGCATAACTTGAGAAGGATTTTAATTTTGATAAGGCCCTATCATAATATACCATTTATTTGTCATCATCAGAAAAGAGAGGGAAGAGAATTGAACCTTGAGGTTTTAATTCTTATTTTAATAATAAGAAACAAGAGTTAACGGACTAATTTATATGCAACTATTTCATATATTCCTTGTAAGACCCTCAATTTCACTTAATGCAAGTTCAAAATGAAAATAGCTTAAGGCATACTCTTTATATATTGAAAAAGCTAAATAAGGACACTAATGATTGATGATCAAGTTAAAGCCAAGGTGGATACAAGCTCATACTTAAAGCAAAATAGAGTAAATTAAAGATATAGTATGCCAACGACCATGGGAAAGCTTCCTAATGATGATTGAAGTGTTCAATGGTTATTGAAAAAGAAAAACAACCAATTAAAGAGGTCAAAGTATGTTATCTCATTTATATGAATTGGACATCTTATAAATGATCATGAAAAACATTTAATGACCATGGTAAGAACCAATGATCTTGGAAGGAGCTTTAATACTTATTAATGTAAATTAAAGCAATGTAGCTCAATGACTATTAAAGTTTTCTCAAATAATATAGATAACATAATGACCATGACACCTAGGCAATGACCAATTAAAGAAGTGTTTTAGATAAGGCTTTAAAGTCTGTATGAATTTACTTTAAGTTAATGCCTATTAGAAAGTTCAATGACTATTGAAGTCAAATAATGATCATGGTAAAATCTCAATGATCATTATTTAGCAAGGCAAGAAAACTAGCCCAACACCTATTTAAACTAGCTGTAGAGACCGTGGAACATTCAATGACCATTGAAATATTAATAATTACTATTGAAGTGAAACGATGAGAAATTTCAATGGCTTTAAGGATAGCCATTTTTAACCATTTAGAATTCTAATGACTATGGAAGAAATTTCAATGATTATTAACAAGGTCTAATGGTTATACTAATAGAATTCTAATAACTTTTCAACTATGTTAACACTATCTAGTTTCTCATGTGCAAATCTATAAAAGGATGATTCTTTTTAACTTTGAATAAGTTTTTGAACTAAAGAAAAATAAAAGAAGAAACTATAACTTGAAAAACTTTAAATTTGAAAAAGCCATATTTATAACAAAAGGAAGAGTTATTTAAAGCAACTTCATCCTACCCAACTCTAAGTGTTGCATTTGCAAAGCTTAAGTTTAGAGTGCAATTATGTTCATTTCTTTATAAAAGAAAAAGCTTGAGTGTTTTAAAGAGTGGTCATTGTAAATCTTGTATATGACATCACTATTCAAGTTAAATAGCCTAAAAAATCTATATGGTCTAGTGAAAAATTAAAAATAGTACTTGTAAATCTATATCGGAAAGGTTTAAGATGGTATCAGAAACTATCTTGATAGGTTTAAGTGATATCAATGTAAATTCACTTGTAAAGATTTGAGTAACACCAGAAAGCTACTTATTTAATGGAACTTTCTAGTGGGATACTAAGCAAAAGGGTGTAGGCAAAGTTTAGATTGAACCTCTATAAAATTACTTGTCTCTCTCTTTCCTTTATAAAGATTTTCTTATTAACATTAATTTCATAAAAATTGTCATAGCCTTATTCACCTTTCCCCTTTAACGCTTTTAGAGATAACATTATTAACGTTTATCAAGTTTAGTGCTTTACTTTATAAAACATACAAATGAATATATATTAAATACATAAAAAGAAACGTGTGTCTTATAGCAAGTTGACCTTCTCATACAAGTAATAAATTTTATGACTTAGTGGCGTATAAAAATGAGATTTTTTTTAATAATATTTATGATATACTATTAAAGTGCATTTTAAAATCTCCTTCATAATGAATCAAGATGAGGTCATAGTAATTATAATGTCTAAAATTTAATAATCCTATAATTCACCTTGGTTAGATATGCTAAATAGAAGTCATACTTACCATAAGTTGAAGAGAAAAGTGGAGTTGTGAAGTTAAGTTAGATACTAAGTATAAATGAACTATCATCTAAACAATATTATAATTATAATAGAGACACACACTCTAAACGAAAAAAGAATAATACTATAATATGTATTTCATCACATATGTATAATTTGACTAATAAGGATAATAGAAGGATTGATCTCTAACTCTTAGTTGTTTGAGATTCTTAAAGTCATATTAATCTCAATATAAATCCATTATTACTTTATTTTTTTGAGTTTTAGTTTAATGTTTGCTATTTTGGATTATTGTTAATGGTCATTTATGATTCAATCTAATGGAGCATTTTTGGATAGCAATTAAATTGAAATGGAGAGATTTTAGGAAAAGGAAAGATCATTTTAATGTCACGATTAATTATTAGTAGATTAATTATGTTTGTATAACATAATTATGAATGCATAAGTATAATTGCCAATGATATAAAAATGTTTAGAGTTACTTAAAATGTGATTATATGAAGCTAGAGGCACTCCATACTCTATTTAGAAATGACTATGCATACTTGATAATTGTATAACTACATGCCCTCGATATGCACAAGTACACTAGTTGCATAACCTATTTTCTTGTATGAAACTTTTGTGAAGAAAGAGAATGTGTTCTCTTAAATTTGTTAATAGTAAGCATCCAATTATGTGCAAGTGGAAAATATTGGTTTTAGGCAAGGTCCACCTATAATGGGAATCCATCCCATGTCAAAAGTAAGAACTACCAAAGATAGTTTTTGGACAAAATAATAAGTTTCTTATGGGTTGTAATTTAAAATGTGAAAAAAGAAAGTGCAATAGTTGCATTAATATATGGAAAATTTTTTTAGACTAAAAAATTCTTTCTTTCAATTTTTCTCTCTACAATTATGAGAACTTAGACCATAAATAAGAATGATTTTCCTTTTTGGTGATTCCTTTCCTGATTAGTAATTCAAGTTCTTACAAAAATTATGTATACATTACAAGAGGTATATATTCTTAATTGATTATTAATATTTTAAAATAAACATGTCTTGCATATAGATTCATGCTAGCTATAATTATAAAGTTATCACAAATATGCAAAATAGTGAACATATAGTTCAGATATTAAATGGAGGAATATGATATATGGAGCTATTATATTTCGATTAAAGACAATAATTTATAAGTTAAGAAAAAATAGAGAGAGAGAGAGACAGAGAGAGTAAGAAGAAGAAGAAGAAGAAGTTAAAAAAAACATAAACGAGAGAAGTTTAAAATATAAGACAATGGTTAAAAATATAAGTTGTCTCTTGAACTTTTCATCATAGATCATTGTAACACTTCACTTTTTGATTTTTGCTAATTTAATACTAAACTTTTTATTTGTAGTCCATTAAACTATTATGGTTTTATCTATACCAATCAAACACAAATTGTTGATGCAATCGCAGGCGCATATAAATAATAGGTTATGAGACATGTGAATCTCATAAACTAATAACTTAAATGATTAAAAATATCCTTATTATGTTTAAAATTAAAATTAAACAAAAAATAGAATTCCTTCATCCTCATATTCTTTGCCACTCAATCTTCCTCCTTCTCCATCCAGGACCACCTCTACTTGAACGGTCGCCTTATAGGCTACTCTTTAAGGCATAATTGACTATTCACTAAATCTCAATATAGTTCACTTTTGTATGAACTAGCCCAACTTTCCAATAGCAAATTCAAGAACCATCTCTACTATGATTTCATCATCTTTAGTCTCCTTTCCTTCGATAAGATCTAGAAATTATTTGATGTTTTGCAACAAGAGGTGTTCCTCTGGTTTCTAATCAAAGGGATATGTGTGGATGTGCTTAACTCTAACTTGATTTACTTTAACCTTAGGGTTATTAAGAACTATTGAATTAATTGCCATTGATCCAACTCATCTCACCCATCATTTATACGACTTCGATGATAAGGTCAATTTATTTCTTTAATCTATTTTTGGCTTTTAATTGGAAATTTATTATTTGAGAATTATGGAATTTGAGCTTCTTATTTTTGGAATGAAAATGGATTTGTTTTATAGGGTTTTTATTATTGGAATGAAAAATGCTAATGACGGTGATGGTCAAAGTTACTGACAATAACAAGATCATGAATTTTCAACATCTGTTGAGCCATTTTCAGATTTGAAAACACAACTTAAAAAATTTTACCACATTATAAGTCTAAGATGCCATAAGGATTTAACAATTGGAGAAACAATGGAAAACTGGACGTCACAAAATCTAAGAGTTAAGGACTAAGTCCACCTCCGACAAGGACCAACCTAGCCTCCTCTAATTCATCATAATTTTATAAATGACTCTTGAATGGATTTTTGCATGAGTTTTTTTATATATAGATTACATGAGTTTTTGAATGGATTTTTATTTCTAAGTTTTTGGCGAAAACAATATTTAAAATTTATTGTAATTAAGGTATGGATTTTTGTTAAGAATTTGAAACTGATGGTAGGGAATTAGTTGTACCTCTATTTTCTTCTTCTTCTTCTTTTTTAACTTGGAATAAGCCCAAAAAGATAAAGATATTTTAGTCTAATTAAATAAAAAAATTTGAAAATAGGCACGTAAAATTCACTTTTTTTTTATTTGTCAGATGTCTATTTAATAGATTAAAAATAAAAATTGAGGTCTTAAATTGGCTAAAATCAAAAGTGAAGTATCACAATAATCAATCGTAAAAAATTCAAAAGGCAACTTATATATTTGGCCATATGACAATAAATAAGCCTCCCTTACTTATAGGTAATATATTTTCATTGTCAATAATAAAATTGTGCCTTTTTTTGTTAGTTTGCTACCAATAAAACTTTAAATAATGATAGTTAGACAATCAAGTTGGATATGGAGGATAAAATTATGTGTGTATTCTACATCAAAAAATATCAAAAAATAAATATGGTATTTATATGAGATAATAAAATAATATCTAATGGATTTTAAAATTTAATAGCATAATTCAATTTAAAAATTCGAAATATTTAAAAATTTTGATCATAATTTGTCCAATCTGAATAGATTTTTTTAATTTTTAAGATTGAAAAAAATTTTCTTATCCCTAATTTTGAATTGAATCATTTTTAATTCCAAGCAAATTAAATTAGATTAATGTGTAAAAAATAAATTTAGATTAAATTTCAAATCTAATTACTCATAGTTTTAGTCAAATCGAATTAAATTTGGATTGGATGAACTTATGTCATTCTAATTCTAAAGGATAATGCCTCTATGTCTTGAGTTAAAAGGAGATAAGAAGTTTAGTTAATTAGCCATGACTATATGATTAGGGCATGATTATAAACCATATGGTCTCCTTCGATTATATAGGTGTTAAAGGATCATTCTCAGCCAATGTTCAATGGCCAAAGATGATCACACAATTGTTTGAAAGTCTTATCTTTTTTTTTTTTTTAGCAACAAAGACTTCCATTTTTTATGAACTAACCTAATATGTACCACATTAGACTTTTTCATATCATACCCTTTGTACTTTACTCCCTTATCTACTATCATGTTCGCGTACCATGTCACTAAGCGTGGAGTGACACTACACCCTCTCTAACCCAAATTAAACATCACCCAACACTGAAAGATACATTTGGTAACTCCACTATAAAGGGTAGTGAGCACTCTTATGCTTATCACTAGGAAAGGAAGTTAATTCGTTACCACCTCACATGCCTAAGATTCCCATATGGATGAATCTCGAGACAATGCCCAATCTCACCTACAAGACTTAAAACTGTTGTAAAAGCCTACTTCAAGCTTTAGGGATAGGCATGAGAAATCATAGGCTTTGCAAGATAAGATTTTATAGCTCTTATAAGAACCTGTTGTAAAAGCCTACTTCAAGCTTTAGGGATAGCCATGAGAAATCATAGGCTTTGCAACATAAGATTTTATAGCTCTTATAAGAATAAGCTCAAACTCTATAAGAGACTATTACTATAACTAATAAGTTAGGACTCCCATCTTTTAGTGTTTTAGGCTACCAAGCTATCTTGCCTCGAGTAAGTCTACCTGCGATGCCCCCACTCGATGGCTTTACTCCCAATCCTTAAACTCATAAGATGAATGGCAACTAAGAAATTAAGAAATAACTTCTTCAAGGGCATACTGGACCTTGGTCGTCAAGTTTAAAAAGTAACTGAAGAGGTTTATGTGGTTCATCTACTATCACTATAAAACAAAGGAAGGGAACCACTTTAGTTTCATCCTCAAAGTTGTCCATAACCTATATGTAACCTTGGAGGAGCTGCAAAATTATTTAAAAGGGATACAAGAGCTAACCTCATATATTGTGTATAACCTCAAGTTCCCACATCTCCTTTATATAGCAACTAGGCCATTCCCTAAAGACTACATGAGCCTAAAGTTTGCCTTCTTCAATGGAACTAAAGGTAATGCCAAGGAGCATATTTTGAAGTTCATAGAGACTTTGGGAGTATATAGCCTCGATGATTACTTGAAGCTCTAAGAATTTTCAAAATCCCTTATAGACAAAGCATATGCTTGATATGTCAACTTAGCATTAAATTTTGTGGAGTCATAGAGAATTATATGGAAACTCTTCTTAGAAGAGTTATTTTCTACATAAGAGCAAGTTACAATGGCTGACTTGAGTAGAGTTTACCCAAAGCCTAAGGAAGGACTCTTGGAGTTTATTAAGTGATTTCACAAATGAACCTTGGACATTCAAAATGGTTTTGATGAGAAAAAGGTTGTGAAAACCTACATCCAAGGCATGTTTGGTGAATATAAAATACACTTAGAAAATTTGAAAGATACTACCTTTTCATCTTTAATGGAGGATGCAAAGAGAATGAGTAATACAATGATGGAAAAAAGGTTAGAAGGGGGACCATTTCTAGAAAATAGGGGTTGTAGTGAATTTGGTGCAATAGGAGGAGGAAGGCAATCGAGGTAAGAAAGTTAAGCTTGATACCCCATTCAAAAAAGCTCGTGACATACAAAATGATGATGTGCCACCATTCCCTTATGCAATAAATAAAGTGCATGCCATTTTATATCAATGGATTAAGGATGGAAATGTCGACCTTCCCTCGAGAGATAAGTTGCCAACAATTTAAGAAAGATATTATCCAAAATATTATCGGCTTCATATAATGGTCGGCTATCTTACCATGGATTGTCGTATGCTAAAGAGGTTATTCTTTAAGACAGTTAAAGAAGAAGTGTTGGAGATTGGGGGGAATAACATACATGCTAATCCTTTACATCGGCATGGCTTTAACCATGCTCAAGCTAATATGATCAGTCATACCTTACCTTAAGATATGAATTATCAAGCCTTAATGTCATATGCCATGAATAACGTTACCGCCAAAAGGGTGGTGCATAAAAGTGAGGAGGAGAAGATTATTAAAAACATTGTTAAATCCTACATGAAGAGCGATAACTTTAGAAACTTTATGGTTCAATAAGGTTTTTGTGAAGAAGTAAAGAAAGCTACTGCCATCTACCATAACATGCATCTATTAGTGCTAAAAATAGGGATGCACCATGGTAAACCAATGACTAGAAAAATAGTAAAAACACATGAACATGCAAAAAATTCATCGAGGCAAATATGTGTTATAATGATTGGAATCATAATCATCCCCTATATATAGAAAGTACAATAAATAGTTATCCCATTAAATAAACCTTCATTAGTAATGCCTTCTTTGTGAATATTATGCCATTTCCACTTTCAAAGCTATCGGTGGGAAGGAAGAGAATATTGCTCACCAACTTATAATAGTCTTGGCATTTGACTCATCATCCTTAGAGACTTTGGATTATGTGAACATTGATTTAAGAGTAGATTCTATTAGGGAACCCACTACTTTCCATATCCTTGACAATCTAATGTTATACCAACTTCTTATGGGAAGGAAAAGGCTCCATAAGCATGACCATATCTTGTCTATTGTGCATTAATGTATAAAAGGTTACTAAAAGGGAAAAAAAAACATTTACATCCCTATTGCGAAAAGGCCCTTTGAGGTATGTAAAGCTCATTTTATTGAAGCTAATTTCTTTAATGAGTTTATCAAAAAAGGGGAAGTTGTCATTACTAAACGAAAAGGAATACATTGCCCAATTGGAAAGATTTACAAGGTAATGATGCTAAAGAGAATAAAGGATCACACAATGACGTAATAAGAAGAGACATCATAAAGGCAATGTCTAGGACAAAATCGATGTTGAGCCTTCACATGTCCTGATAGGAAGAAGGTATACTGCTTAAGATGGTGTTTAGGGTCTAAAGAGGTCGTTTGCCTTAGACTAACATCATTAAATGTTACCACTATGTCATAAACACATGAAATCCACCATGCCTAAGCATATGAGACTTATAGTCATAATAGACAAAGCTTCTTATTAGCCTCTGAACCTTTACACGACTATTTCAAGTCAAGAGGGCAGGAGCTAGAGGAAATAAACCTAACAAAGGAGGAAAAGCTAATGAGATCTATCTATATAAGCAAACACATACCTTTTTAGTTTCAGGAACCTCTTATTACTTTATTAAAAAAGTATAAGGAGGTATTTGCATGGTTATATGAAAAGAAACCAAGGTTTAATATGAAGATGGTCACCCACTACTAAATGTCGGGAATGGCATAAGGCCTATCAAATAACATCTAAGACTATTATGCCATAAGGTAGAAACACAAATTAGGAAAAAGGTGGGGAAGCTTATAAAGCCAGGTTTCGTTAAACTATATAACATCCCACATGACTAGCCAATATTGTGCTAGTCAAAAAGAAAAATGGCCAAATTCGGATATGTTTTGACTTTCATGATTTAAACAAGGCATGTTTAAAGGATGATTTCCCCTACCAAATGTTGACAACTTGGTGGATGCAACAACAGGGCATATAATATTCTCCTTTTTAGATGACTTTAATGGATAAAATCAAATCTTAATGGCTTTGGAAGGCATTGAAAAGTTTGCCTTTTGAACACCTATTGGCAACTTTCATTACACTATCATGCCAGTGGAGCAAAAAATTATAGGTCAACTTATTAAAGGGCCATGACCACCTCATTCCATGATATGATGTGTGACTTTATAGACGATTATGTTGATGATATGGTAGCAAAATCTAAAAAAATGGAGAATCATCTTATGCATTTGGAAAAGGTATTTGAGAGATGTAAGAAGTATAACCTTTACATGAACCTAATGAAATGTGCCTTCAAAGTAGGAGTTGGGAAATTCTTAGGCTTTATGGTACATAAGAAAGGGATTGATGTTTATCCCTCTAAGGTTGAAGTCGTCTAAGCAATACCGCCCCTAGCTACTTAAAAAAAAAAAACTCAAGAGTTTTCAAGGTAATGTATCTTATATGTGAAGATTTATACCCGCCTTAGCAAAAATACCTCTTCTCCAAACTTTGCTAAAGAGTAAGGTCACTTTCCAATAAGAAGGACACAACAAAGCATTTGCTTGCATAAATCAGATATTGACTTCCCTAAATACCATAATAATTCCTATAAAAGGTGAGCCCATGGTCCTATACCTAGCCTTGACAAAGAGATCCATCAATGTTTTACTTGCTTAAAAGATAGAGGTCAAGAAAGATTGGTGTTCTACCTTTGTAAGGCACCATAAAGTGTTGAGGCCAACTAACCCCTGTTTGAAAGACACTATTTAGCTTTAGTGTTTGCAATAAAAAAGTTGAGGCAATGCCTTCTAGCACACCAACTAAAATTGGTAAGCAAATTAGATCCAATCAAGTTTCTCTTTATTAGCTTGCACTTCTAATAAGGATTGCAAAGTGGTTACTTTTACTTGTTGATTTTGACATACAAGTTACCCAACCTAATGCTATAAGATCTTAGGCATTCTCCAATTTGCTTGCTCAATTTCACCCTATAGAGTCAGATGAAGTGGTAGAAAGGATGATCATCGGGGAATTTTATGAAGAAACATGCATTGTAAATGAAGATAAAGGAGAATTATAAATCAATTTTGATGGTTCCTCTACTTAAATAATGAGAGGGAAAGGAATGGGCTGGAATAATGCTCACATGACTAAATAATTTATCTTCTCATTGGCATATAAGCTAGATTTCAAGTGCACCAATAATGAAGTAGAGGATGATGCTTTAGTAATTGGTTTGCTCACTACACAACAGATGGGGATCAAGACCTTATGTATTCATGGGGATTCAAGCTTGATGGTAAAACAAGTGAATGGGAAATATGCATTCAAGGAACTCTCACTTGCTCATTATCATTCTTTAGTGAAAAAATTGATGGAGACTTTAAAGTATGTAGATGCAAGTATACTCCTAGATCCTCACATCATGAATGCACTCATTATGTTATGTTATAAATTAACATGGCAAAAAAGTAGTTTAAAGCCATCCTTATTGCCATTTATCGCGTTATACCTTGCACGACACTTGATTTCGTACAAGATGAGATAATAGAACAAGATGACTAAAGAGCACCTATAAAGCAAAATTTTGTTCGCCTAACTCTAGCTTTAGTGGGAACAATGAAGGATTATAAGCTAGTAGGTTGATCCTTATATCATATAGGGTTGGAAGGAGTTTTAGCAAGGTGTACATAATACAAGGAAGCATGCATACCAACAATGGTGTGGGAAGGAAGGGCCATCTTTGTGTCATCACATTCAAAGATCAAGGTACTACTGGTTGAACATGGCAAAGGATGCCACCATGGTACAATGGAGTTGCCCCATGTGCTTATACCCTCTTAAGCAGGCAAAGTACTATTTTATAGAGATAATAAGTGATTAGTGCTGCCTTTACCAAGAATTTTTGTGAGACGGCACTCTTCCTAAAAATGCTAAGGATGCACTCATGATTAAGAAACACGTAAAGAAGTTCTTCAAGGAAGAAGGGGATTTATTTAGAATTTCTTTCTAAGACAAACCTTTTTGATGTATATCTAAGGAAGAATCAAACATGGTGATGAAAAAGGTTCATACAAGGTTATGTGTAGAACATTAGGGTGGAAGAAAGTTTTGCCAACAATTGGTGAGCATAGACTACTATTAGCCAACCATGGAAATGATGCTTTCCTCTTTATAAGAAAATGCTTGTCATGCCAAGTTCATGCCAACTCTATCCATGCACCATCAATGGAATTGCACAATCTTACCACTCCCTAGTTGTTCCACATATGGGCTTTCGATCTCATTGGTCCGATAAAACTTCTATCCAAAAGCCATATATGGATCTTGGTGACTATTGAGTGTTTCTCAAAATGGGTGAAGGTTATTTCACTAAAAAAAGGAAAGTGCTCAAGTGATTATAATTTTCATCAAGAAAAACATTATTTGCAAGTTTGGTATTCCGAAGAGGATATTATCTGACAATGACACTTCTTTTCTAAACTCTGATGTGAAGAAAGTTTTGGCATACTACAACATTAATCATGTGAAGTCTACACCATATAAAAATCTCTTTTAATTAATCTCTCCATACCTTTTAAAAATAGTGTAGATGATGGTGGATGTCCTTTTATGAACCTTGATGTTGCCACTCCTAGTCATCTCTAGCAATCCCTCCCTTTATCCTTGTAGTATGTTTGATTACATTAAGAAATAGAAAATAGAATATCATTTTAAAATGTATATTTTAGAATTTTAATATTTTTGTTTGGTATGTCATATAATAAAAAAAAAAGTGAAAATATTGTTATGTTTTAAACTCTGTTTGTTTCATAGAAAATAATTGAGAAAAGAAAATATTTTTTTGAGTAATATATTTTCTAGTATTTGAAATATACTGCAAAAAATATTAATTTTTCATTTATAAAATTATAACAAAATTTAAATAATAAATATTATACTATTTATTTTTTAATATAAAAAAACAAAAATTAATATTTTTTTTTTTTAGATTTCACTTATCATCAGTGACCATTACTGACTAACAATGATCAGTAATGAGTGTTAATAATCAATGATGACCAGTAATAATAAATACATGTATTTATATGATTTATTTTTCATTTATATGAATTTGTCAAAGTCTGAAAAATGACTTATCATTTTTAAATGAAAAGACATGTTCCTGAAAAATGATTTAATTTTTCCTTTGCCCAAAACAATATTTTTTGTTAATCAAATTTTTGGATACACTAAACAGAGGAAAATGTGAAAAATATTTTTCATGAAACAAACAAAGCCTTGAAATCATATTATTTTAACATTTTAGAATTATATAAATATTTGAAGAAAATTAAGATACCAAATATGAAAATAGAATAAAAATCTTATTTTTATTTCATTTCTTGATATACCAAACACACTTTTGAGAGAATGATGAAAAATGCCTCTAACCTAAGCATAAACAAAAACATAATTTGTAATTTATGCTTCCTTCATCAAATAAATTACTATCCTCAGTGAAAACATCAAGTTCTATGGATAACAACACTAATCTGACCCAAAAAATGCGTGCGGGCGGGAAAAATATTCACCTCATGTGAAAACTAAAATATATAAAAGCAGTCGCAATTTTTGAGTTTGATCTTTTTAAGGCCGGCAAGTCAGAGTATTATAACATATCAACACAATCAAGTAACTTAAGAATTAAATGCGACTTCTATATCATAGCATTCTTCAAAATCCAGATACCTGCATCCTAGTTATTCAAAGGTATTGCAGAAGTGCATACTTGTCTGCCAGAGCATGTGATATCAATACAGTAGCCTCCCCTGTACAAAGCTATATAACTCTGCAATTCTATAAATTGATTTTTCAGTTGCAGTGTTGGGATTTCATCAAGAATCTTGCACCATAGATTTCAAGTAAAACCCAATGCACAAGAGCAACAATTAGCAAACTCGAAGCTTCAAGATTAGATAAACCAATTTATGAAGCAAGATCAGATTCAGCTATGAATAATATTAGTTGACAATTTTCAACCATATGCTAATCAGAATCTGAACTATTAGGTTCTTCACAATCAAATTCTCTCACTTTGTTAGCCACCATTTCAATCCTAAGTGATAACTGCTGAGTATGCTCTTCGATATATTTCAAGACCATCTGAAGCTGCTCTTGATAAGCCGCTGTTTTCTTTTTCTCGCGATGCAGTTCTCTCGTTAGCTCCCGGATTTTCAGATCTTTCTCATCCTGCAAATAGAAACCAGAATATATTTGTTCTTAGGGGAATACCATCTTTAGCAGAACTTAACAAGAATAATTAACCTAAAAATGCAATAATCACAAAGAAACTCATTTTTTTCCCCATAAGATAATATGAACAAAAGAGATGCAAACATATGCACTGCCTACACTTGAGATAATAATGACCAGGCCCTGAAGAAACCAATACTGAAACACACCTCATTGAATGCAATCCTATGTGATCGTTGAGGTGGTATTTTGCTAGGGTTCAGTTCATGGCTGTGCTCTTTTATGAAACCATAAATAACCCATCTTCCTCCATCCTTAGCAGCTATCCTTAACATAGCATTGCATCCCTCTCTAGTAGCAGGCCGTGATGAAAAAACTCTGTTTTCTTTCTTTGTGTGTTTTCCTGCACGAAAACCTTCTTTCGAGCAAACAAACTCTCGTCCAATTATTGAGTTATCTTTAAGTGACCGACGTGTACGGTTGTTTCGTATGGTAAAGCCCATATGCCTGCCATACATCTCATAGAATTCCCTGGCATCCTCAGCTGATTCAAACTCCATCCCAATTAATGGTTCCAATACTTCCAAAGCTATAGGAAAATTTTTAACAGAAGGCAGAGCTCCATTCCCATCCAAATTATCTGTTAGCTTATTATCAGTTGTTTTTAGGCTACCAAAAGGTTCAGCTAGCCAACGCCTATTATTTCCATTTGAATGGAATTGTTGGCGACAGGTGCTTGCCATTACAAACCTATGAGAAAGGGAGAATGGTGTCAAGCAAAAGCCTAAAGCATGGAAGCAAAGTGTATGTTACAGTAAGTGTTTTCTGCACATGATGATTGTGGAGCATGACTATAATTTCACTATTCCCTGGTTTGTTTCTAGCACATGATGATTCAATTACTAATTAATATCTAATATGATCTACCAATAAAAATAGATTCGCATACTTCTCATGTTTGAAGGTATGTTCAAGCCCCTCAAGTCAATATATGGGGGGGATGAACTTAGTGACTTAAACAAATTAAATGTAGGCATCCCTGTGGAGAGAATAGTTGAGCAAATAGATGAGCACCACTGTGCCAAGACCTCAGAAGAAAAGTAGGTACTATCATCCGATTGCTCGTTCCATTCATGAGCATGCTATCAAATAAAAGGCAGACTTGTCAGTACTAAGATTTAGCAGAAAAAATATTCAGCAAGAATGCCAATCAGGAAAGTCATCACTTTTTAAACAAAAGCAAGTAAACTTAATTACACTATCAAACATAACAATAAGTACTTTCTAATATTAAGATAAAACAGACACTACATGGCTGGACGGAAGTTATGCATGTAATCTACTAGCTCTTTATTCCAGCACCTAATATACAATTGCAGCCACCATCTTATCGTGAAACATTTGCTTTCTTCCTATTACCATTCCCAACATCAAGAAAGTAATATTTAGCACTAGATGCTATGGTGAAATATGAATTTGGACCCATGGAATCGACAATACAGCATGAGAACTTGTAGCAGACATGCACATAAGGCATTATGAATATGAACAAATGATGGAAGTCCCTAATAAATAACGAGTCTTTCTTAAATCCTCTATCTTCATGAAGTACCAACATCCAAAGGATATGTCAGCATGGCAACAGTCATCAGATCCCCAGTGACATACATCCACTACTAAAGAATTCCGTCACAGAATTCAACTTACCAGTTACTAAGTTCGCTAAAAGTCCTAACCTTTTCAAGGCTTTATCCCAGGGAAAGACCCAATTCTAGACCCCAAATTATAATTATAATATACATCTGAAAAAAGATAGATCGAGTTAATTACCCACAGAATTTAGACAAACCCAAAGTTCAAACCAGTATCTTCAAGCCAGAAAATTCACGATTCATATAATTTGAACTGAAGCAAAACACCTAAAAAGTTCTTTGACAGAAAAATACAGCTTTGAAATTCAAAAAGGGCAAAAAATCATAAAAACAGTTAATTTTTTTTTTTTTACCAATTGCAAGAAATTAGAACCGTAAGAGCTGCACTTCGTCGAATAGGATTATCACCAGAGAGCTTTTCATCATCAATAAAGAAAGAAAGATGAAAGTCCTAAGCAAGAACTTAAAATCCCTAGCCCCCAACTTTCTAACTAAAAATGAAAAATAGGAAAAGTGAGTTAAGCTTGAGATATCACGGGAAGGCTGCCACGTCATCATTTTAATGCATTATTGTACTGTTCGCAATAACTTTGAGTCATTATATTTTCACCAGCTTTTTGTTCCGAGTTCTGAGTAATTATTTACCAAATAATTCTTTTTAGTATATAGATTAAACAATTTTTGACCAAAACAAAATAGATTAAAAAAATTAATGCTTCCAAAAGAAAGATTAAAAATTAATAAAAAACTCTGAAATTTATAAAAGATGTATCCACTGGCTAACCTAGAATTTAAAATTAGAGAGTTAAAAATTCAAAATTAACAATTCAATTATATAGTGCTGTTAGCGTTTAATTAGATGATCCAATTTAAATTTAAATAAATAGATTATGATTCATATAATACAAATATTACAAAGTATATCATTTATCAAAAAAATAAAAAAAATAAAAAATAAGAAAATTTTTTATGAGACTAGTAGGAATAGTCCATAGCTAAAGCGTGTGTAAAAAAGTACACAACAAATAAAAATAATAAAGTAAATAGAATAAAATTTTAACTAAAATAATAAAGAAAACAAAAACAAAAGAAAGAAAAATGAGCATACAAAAATAAAAATAATATATATAAAAACAAAGAATATTTAAAAATTTGAGAAGCTAAGTTATAAAATATTTTTAATTGAGGTAAAAATATATTTATATAAGAATAAATTAAAAATTCATGAAGCAAAATAATTTTAAAAAAAAATTTAAGAGAACTATAGGATGTATATATAAGAACAAACTAAAAAACTGTAAGGATCACAAAGAAATTTTCTAATATTTTGGTGGGGGAAATGAAATTGCATTTTTTTATAATTTCAACTTTTTTGCATAAATTTGGTTAAAGTTAAAAGATGGATTCTATCATGTATAATTTAATTTTATTGATTCTTAAATAGTACATATAATATTATAATAAAAAAATAAAAAACTCAATGATAGATTTTAATAATTTTAGTCACATTGTTAATTAAATAAATGATATAATAAAAATTAATTAGCTTTATATATGTAATTGCATTATATATCAATTGATAAACGAGTTGAGTTATATGATAAACGCATATTGCATAAATTGAGAAACCCAATGCTTGATTTCAATATATATTCATAGTTTTGCAAGGATAATTGTTCCTGAAAAAAAACAGTTTTGAAAGGATAATTGATAATTTTCTATAGTTAAATATGATAATTAATTTTTTTATAATTTAAAATTTAAATTTATGAGAACAAAATCATTTCAAAAGTATTTAAAAGCATCTATCTCATTGTTAATAATTTTCTCGTGTTTGATATGAATGAATTTTATAATTTTTATGAAATTCATTTAAAAATTTACATTTTGTGTATTTGGCATAAATAAAAATTCATTTGAAATTCTATTTCATTAAATCTTTGAAATTAATTATAACTAAATCAAATTCTATCAAATTTGATTGAATTAAATTCTAAAATTGTAACATTTTTTATTATAATAAAAACATCTTAGTTGATACTTTTTTTTTATTTTACCATCTCTTTTTTTTTTTTTTACTCTCTTTTCCCTTTCTTCCTTCTCTTTTTATTCTCTCCCCTATCTTTTATTTTTTAATTTATAAACATTTTAAAAATTAATATAGAATATTTTTATATTATAAAATATTTTATTAAATTCTACACTTTAACTAAATACAAAATAATTTATCAAACATAGAAATTCATACTAATAATTGAATTATTGAATTATTAATTTCTATGAATTTATCCAACTCTCTTATTTTTATGAAATTACAAAATTAATTTCATATAAATGAGTGATTTAAAAAATTACTTAAAAACTTTTCTTACATTATTTATTATATATAAATTAAATCTAACTATTTTAACTTCTATGTACTATATATATAACGTTAAAAATTAATTAAATTATCAAAATTTTATATAATAATAAATATTAAATATTTTATAATTACTTTAATCTTTATTATTATTAATATATAATAAAAATAAAAATTTTTGAATATATATATATATATATATATATATATATATATGTGTGTGTGTGTGTGTGTGTGTGTGTGCGCGCGCGCGCGTGTGCACACATATACGTGTGTGCAAATTATAAAAGAGATGCAGGATCAAAAGGTGTAATAAAAAAAATATTTATTTACCTTGGATATGACCATTTAGCATCCTTATTGACTCAAGAATATTAATTAGGATGAAAGGCTATAATCATCTGTATTAGTGGCATATTAATACGTATGACATATATGTGATAGCATAATATTATACCAATGTCTGAGACCTATTCATAATCATACCAATATATGATTTTCTTAACAAGATTAAGAATAACAAATCTCTCATAAATGACATTAAGTATAGTACCTTCCATTATTAGAAATTAACATAGAATACTACAACCCTTTAATATGAATATGCTTTACATTATAAATAATGGGTTCTACTTACACAATTATATATAATTCAGATGGATTACCCTTAATAACATAAGAATTATAGATAAGATTAAGAGATCACATATAATGTGTTTGTAATAAGGGGTTGTCACCTAATCGATCTAGAAGTCATGTAAGATGGGTTTGATAGATCAATCTTAAGAACTTATTAGATTATAAGAGTGTTAGCTAGGGTTGAAGTAAGTTAAAAATGATCCTTGCATACTGAGAGTTCTAATTTTAATAGTCGAGGGCTACTAATTCACAATAAAATAGTGAAAGATTTTATTTAAATTAAAATTAATCTTATTTAAATTGGTGTGTGTATACACATACTAATTTAATAATTATTTTATATGTTAGGTTTGCAAAATGAATAACAACACATATTTTTATAAGATACAAATACAAACACTCAATCATAAAGTTAGAACTTCTCTTAGTTTTGGAATCATTCAAAACAACTATAGAATAAGATTACCTTGCAATCAACAATCTATTCCTTTTAAATGATGACTCCAAAATGCTTGATAAAATAAAAAAAATATTTTATAATCTAAAAAGTTCTCCCTCTTTTTATCATCATGACAAAAGTTGGGCAGAATAAGGAAAACAAACTAAAATAAGATATCTCTCTTGCAATCAAGTTTCCATATTTGAATTTTAAGGGAGTTGTATATCTAAAAAACTAAAATTACAAAATATTAAAGGATACCAATTGTTAATTTCAAAAGGAATCCTTAGGCATTCCATCAATTACTAATTGTTAGAATACAAATCTAAAACTATACACTTTATCAGTCGATTCGGTTGATTTGGAGAGTATCTTTAGACTGAACCGAACAAACCTATTTAAAAGAAATTCAAATTGAACCAAACCAAAAATATATAGAAACTAAACCAAATTAACTGACATAATATGTAAATAAACTGAATTGAATGGAAAATTTATAAAAATCAAATAAATCAAACTAAAAAAAATAAAAAAAATTATAAAAACCAAATTAACCAAATGTTAAAAAAGAAAAGAGAAATAATATAATAGGAGAAAAAGATGAAGAATAAGGAGACAAGAAAACTTGGTTGATCTCCAATTATCAAGAAAATGTCTCAATTAATAAACTATATAGTGTATTTAAATGATATAGAAATAATAACCTGCAGATCATGATGCTGAATAGACAATTTATGCTAAACAGCTTAAAGATGAAACTTTATATATTATTAATCTAATCTAGAGGAAGTAAGAATTAATGCTAATTTTTTATAGTAGGCATATTGAAAGCAATCACCATGATTAAAATATACATATACATAACAATATAAGGTTTTATAATCAATATAAAATGAACTATAATTGTATTTGATACATCCATTGAATCTAAGTAATCAGAAGTACAAACCCTAGATTAAACTAGACACACTTCATTTTTATTAATAGAAGGCTCAAAACATTGTTCTTAGGTGTCTCTCGTAATTGGGGACTACATCCCCAAGTGATGAGCATGAGAAGACTAAATTTGATGTAATGGAGATGATTTTAATATAATAATGATGATTAATTACAATATGATATGAGTTAAAAAGAATGACTAAGAGATATGATGGTGAAAAGAGATATGATGGTGAAAGATACTAAGTCATGAGGGGAAAGTAAGTGTAAGTTATGACATAAAAGCATGCATATGTAAGAAATGATAATTAATGAACATGAATGAATGATAGAATTAGAGATTTAATAATGAAGACTATGCCAATATTTTATATGGAATAAAGTTATGTTAAAGGATATGTTAAAAGAAATGAAGAAGGATGATGGAAGCTAAGGTATAAACTAAGTTAGGTGTATGATTTTTTATGGTTACTAAGGTATGTAATTGCGCTTAATGTGTAATGAAATGACATATTAATGAAGTATTTTAAATGTTTAAAGTTGGTATTTGGTATTTGAAGTATCTTGAAAGAAGGAAGTAAAAGTTGAACAGTTGTATAACTGCATTGTCTTAAAGTTGTTGCCTATATTTGTTTAATATGTGTTTAACATATGTGTCTATGTACATTTAATGACATGATAATGATGTGTTCTAGATATATTTTAGATTTCTAGAGTTTTATTTGAAGTTTGTTAAAGAAAGGAACAAAAGGTTGAAAGCAAAGCTTTGAAAGGTTAGAATGCTCTGTTTAGGCATTTTAGTCTATTCACACTCTTTCATTTTTATTTTCTACCTAAAAACGACTCTAACTCCATTTTCCATTATTCTTCATGTATTAAATGGTTTTTAAATTATATTGTTAAAAAGGACAAAAGGATGGAAGCATAAGTTTATGGGTTGAAAGTAACATTTTTGGTGGACTTTTTTTAGAATTCTCTATTTAGGCATTTTAGTCTTTTTACACTCTCCTTCTTTATCTTAAGCCTAAACACGACTTCTTCTCCATTTGCCCTCAATTTTAAGTCCAAAACATAAATAAAATCTTCTAAATCTCTCCTCCATCCGTAGCCATTAAATCAAGTTAAGAGAATGAAGTTTGCTCATCCATCTTCTTCTATCTTTCAAACAAGTTGGTGACTTTCTTCTCTTTATTTCAAGTAAGTTATAATATGTCATATTTATTTTATATTTGTTCTATGTTTGAATAAGTGTGTTTATGGTGTTTTTAAGCTTGGTGTTAATGGAAGAGATGAAGTTTGGTGCTAGTTTGACATGAAAAGTGATGTTGTTTTTAAAAGAGTCTTAGAAGTGCTTGAGGTGTATAGGCTATTTCTTTTAATTCTTGATGATTAATGGTTAAATATATGTCAATTAATGTTCTTATATTCATGTTTAAGAAGAGAATTAAGCTTAATTGGCATTTTACACCTTGGTTGAACTAAAGGCAATATCAATGTATTATATTGAAGCTTTGAAATGAGTTGATGTATATGGATTGATGACATGAATTCTTAAAGATGATTGAATTATTAAATGATAACTAATATCCTAATATTTATGTTTAATATGAAAATTAAAGCTTGAATGGTGTTTTACACATTGGTTGAGATATTGGTTGAGATGAAGGAAATATTGATGTCTTAATAGGCTTTATTAAGTCCTTATGAAAATGAATTATGTTTATGAAGAGAACTAATGTTAAATTGGGCTTCTTGATATTGTTTGATGCTGTAGACCTTATGATTAGTGTTACATATGAATGAAGGAGATGTTCTTCATTTATATAAGGTAGGATAATTCATGAATATCTTAATGAGTATATGAATGGTTTATGATGAGAAATGAATATGTTGATGAATTTAGGAGTATAAATTAATGACTAAGAAATGAGTTAAGTATTCTAACTATGGATTACTACATGATTTAATGGTGGTGTTAATGTTGACAATTGAATGAGATTAAAGGAAAATGGTGGCAATAAGCTAAGTATGAATGATGACAGTTACTTTATAAGTTATAGATAGTGAAAGTTATGTTTGCATGCTTGATTGATGTTTAGGACTTCATTATCCTTATAAGAGGTTTTGCTCCATTATGATATATGTTATTTTAGTATTATGTGTTTTATGGATAAGTTTGAGTAAATCTTCATATGTTAGATGTTAAGTAATAATGTAATGGATGTTTATGTTGAGATATATGTGTGATTGAGATGTTAAGAGCAAGTAAGGATAAAGCTAAGAGAAAGTAAGGATAAGGCAAATAAATAGAAAAAAGATCAAAAGCAAAGCAAGGAAAAACTATAGCTAGAAATGAAAGTTGAAGGATTTTACCATGGCTTTTAATGTCCATTGCATACATGCATCATAAATTTATATATAGGCCATAGTAGGTTAAATTATGTTGATATAAAAGTCATATGCATTTATATGAAATGAAATATCATGAATGAAATGTTATGTTTAATTGTCATGTGATGTGAGAGTAGTTCAAGGAACAATTGAGAATCCAAAAAGTCATAGCTAGTTATACAAATGCATGAAAATGAAATATTACACATGCATGATAAGGTTGGTGAGGAAATTCTCCGGCGTAAGAGAAAGACAAGGCTAGTGAGGCAATTTTTTCGTGAGCGCACGATTAGTGAGGCAACTCTTTTTGTGTGAGAAAGATAAGTAAACCAAGTAAGAATTCCCATGGGCTTGACTATCCATGTATGTAATGTTTTACTATGTAAGTGATGTATGCAGATGATATACCATATAGTTAGAGATGCATTCATGTAAAGGCATGTGAGTATGCATATGGATAATATAAATTCCTCGCTAAGTTTCCCATAAGGTGCTCATGCCCTACACATAAAAATGTTTTACAGGTTGAACATAAGATTGATATCATGATTGATGGCTAAAGGTTAAAGGTTATGAATAAAGCTTATAAGTTATGAATCATATATTGTCAAGGCACCTTCTAATTGCCCACAATAATGATGTATATGCATAATTGGAAGAGTTATATACTATTAAGCAAAATTTAAGTTGTATCTTGTATTGTTAGCAATCTTTGTAAAGTCCAAGTTACAAATAATGTGATTTATCTATGTCTAAGGTTAACATAATGCAGAATGATTATGATGCATGATTGATGGAAATGATATTAAGGCATACTAAGATTTATGGCCAATGTGAGATAAGCGTTGAATGCTTATGATAATGAAATGAGTATTCTATCTAGAGTGACCTTAAGTGGATCCTGATTCTAGGATTGTCTAAATGAGAGAGTTTTTACATCCAATGATGTATATATAATGAAGGTAAGTAAATGAAAGAATAAAAAAAATCGACCAGTGAGTCTACACTCGCCCACTTATGACATAATAATAAATGAATTAAATGACTATTGTATAATATAAGAAAGTGTTTTTATGAAATATTTAGGCTCAAGCTTAGCTTGAATCCCTATCCCCCATTTGTATTATCCTAATAATCTAAAGGGGGCAAATGAAAGCTAGAAATGTTTGTAGGCCAATCAATATAAATTTCAGATTCGAGGTATCATAGAGCTTATAAATGAGCTCTAACCATGAGTAATTACATTTGCTACAAGTTTTAGAAGCCTTAAGTCATCTCATTCCCTAGCACCAACACAAACTAAAATTTAGGTCGCAATAATAGACCACACCAAAAGACATCGATTGATATGAACAAAACCTTTATTTGTGGATGAATGAATAATCAACTCAAACTTACATCACCCTATTATATATTTAGCTTTAGAAGGAACCAATAATTAATTACTCTTATCTCCAAACAAGTAGCCTTAAAGAAGATTCTCCTTTATTTAATAATCAAACTTTAGTTTAATTTTGACAATCAAACTTCAATTGGTTGAGAGGTGAATTGGTGGAATTAAAAACATGTAACCTTACCTTTTGGTTGAGAGGTGAAGAATTGGTGGTCCTCTAGTTGTTTCTTTAGAGCTAACCTATCCTCTGTGTCATTGGAGGAGGCAATGACATCTAGATCTTAGAGGAATTGATGGAGTCTTAATGGCTTGTTCTTTGTTAATCGATGGCAAAGGGAAAGCTTGGGCTTTATGGATAATGGTCAGTCATGATGATGATCAATGGGAAGACGGTGGCTGGGTAGGTATGGAAAGGAAAGGTAACGACTATTGGGTCGTGATAAATAGGATGAGTGGGAGACAAGATGAGATATATTGAGCAACTGGGTAGGTAAGAAAGGAAAAGAGGCTAGGCATACCATACATATACAAATACTTAGGGTTAAGAAAGAAAATTTATGTTTTGAAAAAGAATTAAGGTTGATTTTTTTAGTTTTCTCAATTTTTCAATATATAAAACTAAATTGACCAAAACCAAAAGTTTTATATTTTCATAAACCAAACCAAAAAAATCAAATAGTATCAATTTTGTTTAATTTTATTGATTTTTTCGATGATTTGCTCATCCCTAGTATTAGCTACTAAAAAGCATTAACCTTTACATCCTCCTCTCCTGCATTTGTTAAAACTATTGCACCATAAACTTCTAGTATAGAAGTAGTGAACAAGAGGAGTAAAGCTCAAATTAGGCCTCCCTTCCAAAAGAGAAATGGGAAGGCTCCACAAGGCTTTAAAACTAAGCCTCAAAGAGCCAATTATGGAAACATGTACTGAAAGAAGCACACACACAAACACAACACCACACATGTCCATGCATGCATGCATTTAAGAATTTATGAAGAAATCTCCTACCTATACTAAAATGGCAAAGAAGAAGAAGATTCATAAGTATATACTTCAATTCCAATATTACATGAGGTATGGGTATATAAATGTATTTTGTTATACTAGGAAGGCCTCATCTCAAACTTAAGGATCATTCCAAGGCTAATCCCTTAAGACCCAAGTAGCCTTGAATAACCAAATAAAGATGATTGCCTTCTTTCTTGTAGGAATGTTTTTAATCCACGATAAATGAAAACACATGACATATGGATAGTGGATGCTCAAAGCATATGACAAGAAATGTAAAACTCTTCACCTCCATCAAAGACAAGTAAGGTGAAATATCACCTTTGAAAATAATGCTAAGGGTAAGAATAGTTGTTCCCTTATTAATATTGTCCTTTTGGTTGATGGTTTAAAGTATAATCTATTGAGTGTAAGTCAATTATGTGATAAAGGTAATAAAATCATCTTTGACTCTAAAGAATGCCTTATCACAACCTTGGTAAATGCCAATGTGGCATTTAAAGGGGAAAATAAAGGCAACACCTTCATAATTGACTTAGACAATTTAGCTAACCAATCCTCCAAGTATCTTATCTATATTAGCAATGAATCATGGCTTTGGCATAAATGGCTTGGACATGTAAACATGGAGCTACTAAAAGCTTATATAAATATGAGCTAGTAGATGGACTACCAAAGATGAAATTTGCCAAGTATAAGACATGTGAACCTTGTCAAATGGGAAAATAACACAAGTCATCTTTCAAGTCTAAAAATGTTACAAGTACACCTAAACCTCTTCAATTAATCCATATGAACTTGTTTGGACCAAATAGGATTGCTAATTTGGGCAAAAAGCATTATGCATGTATACTTATTGATGATTACTTTAGGTTCACTTAGGTTAGTTTCTTGACTTATAAGATGATACTTTTGATGCTTTAAAAAATTTTGCTAAAAAGTTTTAAAATGAAAAATGTTACTTCATTTCTAATATCAGAAGTGACCATAGAAAAGAGTTTTAAAATGCAAACTTTAAGAATTGTTGTTTAGAAAAATGACAGTTTAAATAATTTTTCAACTCCTAAAACACCACAAAAAAAATGATATTGTAGAGAAGAAAAATAGAATATTGGTAGAAATGACTATAACAATGTTGAATGAGTATGAAGTTGTCAATACTTCATATTATATTTCAAATTATGTTCTTAAAAGACTTATTTTGGACAAAGCAGCTTATGAGTTACGGAGTGGAAGAAAGCCCAAGGTCTCATACCTTAGAGTATTTGGGTGTAAGTGCTATATTGAACACTAAAGATAATCTTAGAAAATTTGCATCCAAAATAGATGAAGGTATTTTCGAAGGTTATTCTGCCTTTGGCAAAGTATATAAGGTCTTTGATAAGAACTCCATAGTAGTTAAAGAGTCAATGAATGTTGTTTTTGATGAATCAAGTAAATTTGATATTAAGAAAAGTTATCTTATTGATGATCTTGCAAGTGAATTTCAGAAGCTTGAGATTAATCATAACTCAAAGGAAGAAGAGGTTGAAGAGAAAAATCAATAAAAAGTTGAAGTTTGACCTCAATAAGAGAAGGATCAATCCTAAGAGTTGCCCAAAGAATAAAGGTACCTTAAGAACCATCCAAAGGAGCTTATCATAGGGAAGGCCTCAAAGGGTGCTAGTATTAGATCTCATTTTAAAGCCATATATAATAATCTTGCCTTTATTTCTCAAATTAAGCCATGTACCATTGATGTTAGTGATGTGTATCGGTTGCTCCTAGACCTAAAGATCATTCCCTAGATGGATGTAAATAATTCTATGGAAACAAATTGGATGAGCAAGGTTCCATTACTGGGAAGAAAGTTAGATTAGTTGCTAAAGGGTACAACTAAGAGCATGATACTGATTATGATGAAACCTTTACCCTCGTAACAAGATTAGAGGCCATTAGAATTCTTCTTGCATATATATGTTATATGAATTTTAAACTGTTTCAAATGGATGTTAAAGTAAATTTTTTAAATGATTTTATTAAGGAAGTGTGTGTTGAACAACCTCCTAGTTTTGAATGTCATGAATTTTCAAATCATGGTTTTAAACAAGTTCCTAAAACTTGGTATGAAAGGCTTAGTTCATTTCTTTTGAAATATAATTTTAAAAAAATTCAAGCTCGACACCATACTTTTTGTGAAAAAAAAAAGAACAATGGTGAGACATTCATTTTTCAAATTTATGCTAATGATATTGTGTTCAGTGCTACTAATGAATGTATTTGTGAAGAATTTGTTAATTGTATGACTAGAAAATTTGAAATAAGTAAGATGGGTGAACTAAAGTTATTCCTTGGTCTACAAATCAAGCGATGCAAAGATGAGAATTTCATCAACTAATCCAAGTATACCAAGGAACTTCTCATGAAGTTTGAGATGGATGATTGCAAGAGTGCTAAGACACCAATGAGTTTATTAATAAAACTTAACAAGGATGAGTCAGTTAAGGCCATGGATGAGAAAAGGTAGAGAGGTATGACTGGATCACCCTTTTATCTTACCACAGCTAGATCCAATATCTTGTATAGTGTATTTTTATGTGTTAGGCAAGGTTGTCAAAATCGAGATTTTACCCTAAAATCGGGAGAGGACCCTAAAATCGAAATTGTAAAATCGAATCGTAAAATCGTAAGATTTTACAATGTAATAAAATATCATTTTAAAATATAATTATACATATATAAAAATATAAATAAGATATTTTTTAAGAAAATCATAAGTTAATATGTTCATAAAAGGATTAAAGTTCATATCTCATATCATAATATTAAATACCTAAAAGAAATTAGTTCAAATGCATTACAAATTTAAGTTAACAATACAAAACATACAAATAAATAATACATGAAATAAAA